>SJYC01125879.1:0-20370 GCA_006408675.1 Madoqua kirkii
CAAGAGGGTCCCTGATGTCCTGTCTCAACTCGAGAGGAACCCCAAGTTTTCCACCACAACTGGAGATTATCATATCACCGAGTTCTCCCTCAGCTCAAGATAAGTCCTGATTCCCCTGAGCCAGCTCTAATGGAACACCAAGCATCCCCTCACAATATGATGGGACTCCCCTACTGATCCCCTTGAAAAAGTCCAAATTCCCTGCATGAACTCGACAGGAGGCCTGTCACCCCTTTGACAACTCGAATAAAAAGCAAAGCTCCCGGCTTCAACACCAGACGAGGCCTGACTCCCTAGTTGAACTTTGACAGGAAGCCCAAAATCCCATCCCTGTTGCCATCTGAGAGGAACCCTGAATTTCCTGATTGTATTCTAGACACGATCTTATTCACCTGTAGCGACTTGAGAGGAATCCGGATGTGCCCCTCACAACTGAAAAAGAGACCTGACTTCTCTGAGGCAAGATGAGCGGGTCCCTGAGGTCCCCATCACAACTCGTGAGCAACCCCAAGTTTTATGGCGCAACTTGAGGAAAACCACGAGGTTCTCACCCTCAATGCGAGATGAGGCCTTTGTTCCAGAGCTGTGTCTTGAGAGGACTCTCATCTTCACTTTGAAAACATGAAAGTTTACTTGACAGCCTTTATTAAACTCTTGAAGTTCCCCGAAATAACTGTCCCCACTCGAGAGGAACACAGAGTTTCATGCCACAACTCAAGAAGAGCCCCATTTTCTCCCTCCTCAACTCGAGATGAAGGTGGATTCCCCTGCTCCCTTGGTAAGGAATCCCAACATTCCCATCACACCTCAAGAGGAGGCCGGTCTCACCTTGAAATCTGAACGCATCCCAGGGAGTTGTGGCTCAATTTGAAAAAAAAAAAAAAAAAAAAGATTTCCTCATCCACTCCAAATAAGCCTGGTTTCCCTGCCCTATCTCGATTGGGACCCCAAGTATAGACTCAAAACTTGAGTTCCCCCTCAGTTCGAGATAAGTCCTGATTCCCCTGCCTTGGCTCCATTGGAACACTGAGTATCCCCTCACAACATGATAGGAGGTCTGATGCTCCTGCTGATCCTCTTGAAAAAGCCCCAATTCCCCTCCTAAATGCGACAGGAAGCCTGGCTCCCGTTTGAGAACTCGAGAGGAAAGTAGAGTTTCGTGTTCAATATCAGAAGAGGCCTGACTCCCTAGTTGAACCTTGAGAGGAAGCCTGAGATCCCTGTCACTGCCGGAGAGGACCACTGAGTTTCCCAACTGAACTCTGGACATGGCCCTATTCTAAAGCAGCGACTTGAGAGGAATCCAGACGTGCCACTTGCCACCTAAAAGGAGACCTCACTTCTCTGAGGCAAGACGAGTGGGTCCCTGAGGTTCCCGTCGCAACTTGATAGGAATCACAAGCTTCCCTTTGCAACTTGAGAAAAACCAGGAGAGTCTCCCCTTCAACGTGAGATGAGGTCATTTTCCAGAGCAGTGTTTCTAGAGGAACACCATATTCCCTCCTGAAACACAAAAGGGTACTGGACATACCTTAGTAACTGAGGAAGTTCTGGAGATAACCATCCCCACTCGAGAGGAACACCGTGTTTCAGACCACAATTCAAGAAAAGCCCCATTTCCCCCCTGCTCACCTCGAGATGAGGATCGGTTCTCCGAAGAATCCCGAAGTTTCCATGCACCTCAAGAGGAGGCAGGTCTCACTTGAAATTCTATCAACTCCCCAGGAGTCGTGCCTCAATTTGAAAAGACCCTAATTTTCCCATCCACTCCACATAAACCTGATTCCCCTGTACTGACTCGACTGGAACCTCGAGTATTGACTCAAAACATGAAGGGAAGTGTGACAGCCCTGCAGCCCCTCCAGATATAGCCCCAGATCCATACTTCAACTCGTGGGAGGCCTGACACCCCTATGACACCTTGAGAGGAAAGCGGAGTTCCATGTCTCCACACAAGACAAGGCCTGACTCCCCTGTTGAAACTCCATAGGAACCAGGAGATCCATGTCAGCACTGGAGAGGAACCCTGAACTTCCCGCCTCAACTTTAAATGAGGCCCTAGTCCCCAGCACCAACTCTAGAGGAATCCTGAGAGGCCTCTCACAACTCAAAAGCATTCCTGACTTCACAGAAAAACTATGAGGGGCTCCCTCAAGTCCCTGTTGCAACTCAAGGGAACACAAACCTCCTGTCACAACTCGAGAACCTTAAGATTCCCCCTTCAATGTGAATTGAGGCCTGATTCCCCTGTTGTGACTCCAGAGCAACCCTGCACTCCCCCTCACAACTCGAATGGAGACTTGAGTTCCCTGAGGCAACAGGAGTGGCTGCCTGAGTTCCCCATGGTACCTGGAGAGGAATCCCAAGCCTCTCACCACAACTCAAACAAATCAGGATATTCCCCCATTAACATGAGACAGGGCCTTTGTTCCTGAAGCTCCTAGGCAGCAATTCCGAGTTCCCTCTCAAAACTTGGGAAGAGGTTTGACTCCCTGAATTCAATTCAAGGGGGCCCAGAGGTCCCCGTCACCCCTCAAGATGAAACATGAGTTTCCCACCACATCTCAAGGAGAGCCCCATGGTTCCCACCCCATCAGGCCCATTCCCTGCTTCAACTCAAGACGAATCCCAACTTCCCCTCACACCACAAGAAGAGGCCTGTCTCACCTATTGAATCCAGAGTGCAACCCCACAGATCCTGCTGCAAGGAAAAAGGACACTGAGTTCCCCCTCAGCTTGAGATAAGTTCTGATTACCTTGCTCCGGCTCCAATGGAACACAGAATATACCTTCACAAAATGATGGAAGGCCTGACTCCCCTGCTGATCTTCTTGGAAAAGCACAAATTCCCTGCCTGAGCTCAACAGGAGGCCTGACACCTCTTTGACAACTCGAGCCAAAAACAGAGGTCAGTGCTCAACACCAGAAGAGGCCTGACTCCCTAGTTGAACCTTGAAAGGAATCCCAAGATCCCTGTCGCCAAAGGAAAGAAACACTGAGTTTCCTGACTGAACTCTATACACAGCCCTATTAACCGGCAGAAACTCAAGAAGAATACTGACATGCCCTTCACAACTCGAAGAGTCCTGACTTCTCTGAGGCAAGATGAGTGGGTCTCTGAGGTCCTTGTCACACCTCGAGAGGGTCCCGAACTTCCCGCAGCAGCTGGAGAAAAACCACAAGATTCCCCTGTCATCATGAGATGAGACCTTTCTTTTCCTGCAAGGCCTAGAGAGCAACTCCCTCTCAAAACTCCATAGGAAGAGCAACTCCATTTAGGCTACTCAAAGGGCTCCAAGAGATACCAGTTGGAAGTTAATCGGAGAACAGAGGTCTTTGCTTCAACTCGAGATGACGCCTGATTCCCCCATTGAAACTTGAACTAAACCCCGAGGTCCCTGTCGCCCCTGGAGAGGAAACCAGACTTTCAGGACACAAGTCTAGATGAGGCCTATTTCCCCTGCTGTGACTTGAGAAGAATACCAAGGTGCCCGTCACAACTCACCATGAGACCTGACTTCCCTGAAGCAATGTGAGTGGGGCCCTGATGTCCTCATCTTAACTCGAGAGCAACCCCAAACTTTGCACCAAGCCTCAGGAAAAGCCATAGGATTCTCCCTTCCACACAAGATGAGGCCCTTTTATGCTGCAGTGTTTCCAAAGAAATTCCACATTCCCTCTGGATACTTGAAAGGGTACTTGCCACCCTTTATGAAACTTCAGAAATTTCTCAATATACTCATCTCCATTCGAGAGGAATGTTGAGTTTCCCACCAGAATTCAAGAAGAGCCCCATTTAACTGTCCATGACTCGAGATGAGGGCTGATTCTTTGGCTTCATCTGGAAAGAAATGCCGACGTCCCCATCACACCTCAAGAGGAGACTGTTCTCAACTTGAGTTTTAGAGGAACCCAGGGATCTTGCCACAATTCAAAGACACGGATTTCTCAACCACTCAAAATAAGTCCTGATTCCCTTACACTGATTCAAATGTCACTTCGATAATCAACTCAGAACATGAAGGGAGGACTGATACCTACGTTTCATAATCGAGAAAATCCCCAGGTCCCAAATTCAAGTTGACTGGAGGCATGAAACCTCTTGTACACCTCAAGAGGAAAGCAGAGTTCCATGCCTCCACACAAGTTGAGACCTGATTCCCAGTTTGAAACTGCATACACATCCCAAGAACCACGTCAGAACAGAAGAATAACCCTAGGTACCCACCTCAACTCAAGATGAGGCCACCTTCTTTTGCACTGACCCCAGAGGAATCCTGAGAGGTCCCTCACAACTCAAAAGTATTCCTGACTTCCCATAAGCACCATAAGAATCTCCCTGAGGTCACCATCACAAATCAAGGGAACCCAAAGTTTCCTGATGCAACTCGAGACTGACCTCGAGATTCCCCTTTCAATGTGAATTGAGGCCTGATTCCCCTGCTGCGACTCGAGAACAATCCCGCATTCCCCCTGGCAACTCAAATGGAGACTGGACTTCCCTGAGGCAACACAGAGGGTACCTGAGTTCCCCATCAAAACTCAAGAGAAACCCCAAACTTCCTGCTGCAATTCGAGAAAAACCACGAGATTTCCCCGTCATCGTGTGGTTGAGGCCCTTCATTTCCTACAGGGCCTAGAGATCAATCTTGAGCTCCCTCTCAAAACTCCATAGGAGGTTTGACTCCCCTTAGGCCACTCAAAGGGATCCAAGAGATACCCGTCCCAAGTAGAGTGGAGAGCAGAGTTCTTTGCTTCAACTCAAGATGACGCCTCACTCCACAGGTAAACTTTGAACACAACCCCGAGATCCCTGTCGCCAGTGCAGAGGAATACAGAGTTTCTGGACGAAAGTCTAGATGAGGCTTATTTTCCCTGCACTGACTTGAGAGGAATCTCAACGTGCCCATCTCAACTTGAGATAAGACCTGACTTCCTTGAGGCAATGGGAGTGGGACCTGAGGTCCTCACTGCAACTCAAGAGTACCCCAATCTTCTCGCCAAGCCTCGGCAAAAACCGTGGGGTTCTCCCCTCATTGTGAGATGAAGCTCTTTCCCACTGCAGTGTTTCGAGAGAAATCCCACTTTCCCTCCTTAAAATCGAAACAGTATTTGACACCCTTTATGCAATTCAAAAAGCTCCCCGTGACATACCCATCCTTACTCAAAGGGAACATGGAGTTTCCCAGCACAACTAATCTGATCTCCCTTTCCCCTCCTTATCTCGAGATGAGGGTAGACTCCCTTGCTTTGTTTGGAAAGGAATCCTGACGTTCCCACCACACATCAAGAGAAGGACAGTCTCATACTGAAATTGGAGAGGAAACCTCTTGTGTCATGCCACAGTCCGAGAGATACCGATATCCCCATCCACTCGAGATAAGAACTAATGGCCCTGCAATGATTCGAAAGTAAGCCAGAGTGTCAAGTCACAACACGATGGGGCACTGACACCCTAATTGCATCCTCCAGAAAAAGCCACAGGTTCCAAATACAACTTGACAAGAGCCCTGATACCCCATGAACAACTCAAGACCCAGCGGATTTCCATGCCTCAATGCAAAACGAGACCTGACTCCCCTGTTCAGACTCCACAGAAACCCCGAGATGGATGTCAGAAATGGAGAGGAACCCAGAGGTTCCATCCTCAACACAAGAAGAGGCCTTATTCATCCCTGCAGTGATGCTAGAGGAATCCCAAAGTGTTCCTTGCAACTTGAACGGAAATCTGACTTCACTGAGGAAACATGAGCAGAGCCCCCAGGTCCCCACGCAACTCGAGAGAAACCCTAAGATTCCCACCACCACTAACAACAACAACAACAAAAAAAAACAAAACGAAATTCTCCCCTCCATGCAAGATGAGGCCCTTTTACGCTGCAGCATTTCCAAAGAAATCCCATGTTCCCTCTGGGAACTCAAAAGGGTACCTGTCACCCTTTATGAAACTCCAGAAGTTTCCAGAGATACCCGTCCCCACTGAAGAGGAACGCTGAGTTTCCCGCCAGAACTCAAGAAAAGCCTCGTTTTCACCTCGTCAACTCGAGATGAGGGTCGATTCCCCTGTTTTATCTGGAAAGAAATGCCGACGTCCCCTTTGCACCTTGAGAGGAAGCTGTTCTCAATGTGAAACTGGAAAAGAAACTGGACCTCTTGCCACATTTCAAGAAAATGCATTACCCCATCCACTCGAGATAAAGTCTGACTCCCTTGCAACGATTTGAATGTCACCCCGAGAATCAACTCACGACAGGAAAGGTGGACTGATACCCTGGTTGAAAATTCAATGAAAGTGCCAGGTCCCAAATTCAATGCTACTGGAGGCCTGAAACCTCTTTTAAACCTCGAGAGGAAAGCAGAGGTCCATGATTCCACACAAGCTGAGCCCTGACTCCCTGTTTGTAACTACATACATACCCTGAGATCCACGTCAGAACAGGAGAGGAACCTTGAGGGACCCGCCTCAACTCAAGATGAGGCCATTTTCTTTTGCACTGACACCAGAGGAATCCCAAGAGGTCCTTCACAACTCAAAAGTATTCTTGACTGCCCATAGGCACCATGAGAAGCTCCTTGAGGTCACCATCACAACTTGAGGGAATCCAAAGCCATGACTAGAGAGCAATCTCGCGCTCCTCCTTGCAACTCAAATGGAAACTGGACTTCCCTGAAACAACACGAGAGGCTCCCTGAGTTCTGTGCCATAACTCGAGAGAAACCCCAAACTTCCCACACACATTGAGAAAAACCACGATTCCACCGTTGTCATGAGTAGAGGCCCTTCTTTTCCTGCAGAGCCTAGAGAGCAATACTGAGTTCCCTCTGAAAACTCCATAGGAGGTTTGACGTCCTTTAGACCACTTCAAGGGCTCTTAGAGATACCCGTCACAAGTTGAGTGGAGAGCAGAGATCTTTGCTTCAATTCGAGCCGAGGACTGACTCCCCAGGTGAACCTTGAATGAAACCCTGAGATCCCTGTCACCAATGGAAAGAAACACAGAGTTTCTGGACACAAGTCTCAATACAGTTTAGTCACTCAGTTGTGTCCGACTCTTTGCAGGCCCATGAATTTTAGCACGCCAGGCCTCCCTGTTCATTACCATCTCTCGGAGGTCACTCAGATTCACGTCCATTGAGTCCGTGATGCCATCCAGCCATCTCATCTTCTGTCGTCCCCTCCTCCTGTCTCCAATTCCTCCCAGCATCAGAGTATTTTCCAATGAGTCAACTCCACATGAGGTGGCCAAAGTACTGGAGTTTCAGCTTTAGCATCAGGGTTGTTCTTCAGAATGGACTGGTTAAATCTCCTTGCAGTCCAAGGAACTCTCAAGAGTCTTCTCCAACACCACAGTTCAAAAGCACAAGCTCTTTGGTGCTCAGCCTTCTTCACAGTCCAACTCTCACATCCATACATGACCACAGGAAAAACCATAGCCTTGACCAGACAGACCTTAGTCGGCAAGGTAACGTCTTTGCTTTTGAATATACTATCTAGGTTGGTCATAACTTTTCTTCCAAGGAGTCAGCATCTTTTAATTTCATGGCTGCAGTCACCATCTGCAGTGATTTTGGAGCCCAAAATATGAAGTCTGATACTGTTTCCACATCTATTTCCCATGAAGTGATGTGACCGGATGCCATGATCTTCATTTTCTGAATGTTGAGCTTTAAGCCAACTTTTTCACTGTCCTCTCTCACATTCATCAAGAGGCTTTTTAGTTCCTCTTCACTTTCTGCCATAAGGGTGGTGTCATCTGCATATCTGAGGTTATTGATATTTCTCCTGGCAATCTTGATTCCAGCTTGTGTTTCTTCCAGCCCAGCATTCTTCATGATGTACTCTGCATACAAGTTAAATAAGCAGGGTGACAATATACAGCTTTGATGTACTCCTTTTCCTATTTGGAACCAGTCTACTGTTCCACATCCAGTTCTAACTGTTGCTTCCTGACCTGCATACAGATTTCTCAAGAGGCAGGTCAGATGGTCTGGTATTCCCATCTCTTTCAGAATTTTCCACAGTTTATAGTGATCTGCACAGTCAAAGGCTTTGGCATAGTTAATAAAGCAGAAATAGATTTTTTTGGAACTCTCTTGATTTTTCCATCATCCAGTGGATGTTGGCAATTTGATCTCTGATTCCTCTGTCTTTTCTAAAACCAGCTTGAACATTAGGGAGTTCATGGCCTGGCTTGGAGAATTTTGAGCATTACTTTCCTAGCATTTGAGATGAGTGGAATTGTGCGGTAGTTTGAGCATTCTTTGGCATTGTCTTTCTTTGTGATTGGAATGAAAACTTACCTTTTCCAGTCCTGTGGCCACTGCTGAGTTTTTCAAATTTGCTGGCATATTCAGTGCAGCACTTTCACAGCATCATTTTTCAGGATTTGAAACAGCTCAACTGGAATGCTGTCAACTCCACTAGCTTTGTTCGTAGTGATACTTTCTAAGGTCCACTTGACTTCACATTCCAAGATATCTGGCTCTAGATGAGTGATCACATCATCATGATTATCTGGGTCGTGAAGATCTTTTCTGTACAGTTCTTCTGTGTATTCTTGCCACCTGTTCATAATATCTTCTGTTTCTGTTAGGTCCATACCATTTCTGTCCTTTATAGAGCCCATCTTTGCATGAAATGCTCCTTTGCTATCTCTAATTTTCTTGAAGAAATCTCTAGTCTTTGTCATCCTGGCTCTGACAGCCACCTGCACATACTGCACTGGCCCGGATCTCACAGCCGCCCGCACTTAGTGCATCAGCCCGGCTCTCGCAGCCACCCATGTTTAGTGAGCCAGCCTGGCTCTGGAATCTGCTGCACTTAGAGAGGAACTACCCCACGTCCGAGGTCAGGGGTAGCAGCCTAGAGTGCCAGGCTGCAATGGTGCAGGAATGGCTGATAGGAGCTACCCTGTATCTGAGGTCGGGGTGGAGACCAAGAGGAGCTACCCCACGTGTGAGGCCAGTGGCAGCTGGGAGGAGACATCCCACGTCTGAAATCAGGGGCTGCCATGGGGAGACACCCCAGCGTCCAAGGTCAGGGGCTGCTGGAAGAAGCCACCTGACGCCTGAAACCTGGAGCAGTGACCCTGAGGAATCACCCTGAGCCAGAGCCCGAGGCCAGGGGCAGCAGCTGAGAGGAGCCACACACACCCGAGGCCAGGGCTGGCAGCTGGGAGGAGTGACCCCAGGAGTGGTGACTGCGCAGGTGCAGGAGGTCATAGAGTAGCTATTCCACATTGAAGAACACAAGTCTAGATGAGGCCTTTTTCCCTGAAGTGACTTGAGAAAAATCCCAAGGTGCCCATCTCAACTCGAGTGAGACCTCATTTTCCTGAGGCAATGTGAGCAAGACCCTGAAGTCCTCATCGCAACTTGAGAGCAACCCCAATCTTCCCGTCAAGCCTTGGGAAAAACCACCTTATTCTCCCCTCCACACAAGATGAGGCCCTTTTATGCTGCAGTGTTTCCAAATAAATTCCATGTTCCCTCTTGAAACTCAACAGGGTATTTGCCACCCTTTATGAAACTGCAAATGTTTCCTGAGATACCCGTTCCCACTCAAGAGGAATGCTGAGTTTCCCACCAGAACTCAAGAAGAGCCCCGTTTCCCCTCCTCACTTCGAGATGAGGGTCTATTCCCCTGCTTCATCTAGAAAGGGATGCCGACGTCTCTGTCACACCACAAGAGGAGGCTTCTCTCACATTGAACCTGTAGAGGAACCCAGGGGTGTTACTACAATGCAAAAGACATGGATTTCCATCCACTTGAGATAAGATCTAATTCCCTTACACTGATTTGAATGTTACCCTGAGAATCAACTCACCACATGAAGGGAGGAATGATACCCCAGTTACAAATTCGAGAAAAGTGTCAGATCCTAAATTCAACTCAACTGGAGGCCTGAAACCTCTTTATACCTCGAGAGGAAAGGAGAGTTTCATGCCTCTACACAAGTCGAGCCCTGACTCCCTGTTTGAAACTGCATACACACCCTGAGATCCACATCAGAACAGGAGAAGAACCCTGAGGTCCCTGCCTCAACTCGAGATGAGGCCCTCTTCCATTTCACCGACCCTAGAGGAATACCGAGAGGCCCCTCACAGCTCAAAAGTATTCCTGATTTCCCATAGGCACCATGAAAAGCTGCCTGAGGTCAACATCACAATTCGAGGGAAATCAAAGTTTACTTCTCCAACAGGAGAAAGACCTCAAGATTCCCCTTTCAACGTGATTTGAGGCCAGATTCCCCTGCCGTGACTCCAGAGTAATCCTGCACTCCCCTTCGCAACTCGAATGGAAACTGGATTGCTTGAGGCAACAGGAGAGGCTCCCTGAGTTCCCGGTCATAGCTTGAGAGAAATGCCAAACTTTCCATCACAACGTGAGAAAAATCATGAGATTCTCACGTCATCTCAAGATGAGGCCCTTCTTTTCCAGCAGGGCTTAAGGAGCAATCTCGAGCTCTCTCTCAAAATACCATACGAGGTTTGACTCCCTTTAGGCCACTCAAAGGGATACAAGAGATACCCTTCACAAGTCGAGGGGAGAGCAGTGATCTTTGCTTCAGTCCGAGACGAGGCCTGACTCCCCAGGTGAACCTTAAATGCAACCCGAGATCCCTGTCACAGTGGGGAGGAACACAGAGTTTCTGGACACAAGTCTAGATGAGGCCAATTTCCCCTGCAGTGACTTGAGAGGAATCCCGAGGTGCCCATCTCAACTCGAGATGAGACCTGACTTCCCTGAGACAATGAGAGAGGGACCCTGAGGTCTTCTTTGCAACTCGAGAGCAACCCCAAACTTCCCACCAAGCCTTTGGAAAAACCATGGGATTCTCCCCTCATGATGATATGAGGACTTTTTTAACTCTAGCATCTCGAGAGAAATCCCACATTTCCTCTTGAAATGTGAATCGGTACTTGATACCCTTTATGCAACTTAAGAAGCTCTCCAGCATACCCGTCCCCACTTGAGAGGAAAACCAAGTTTCACGGCACAACTCAATCTGAGCCCCTTTTCTCCTCCTCCTCTCAAGATGAAGGTCGATTCACCTGCTTTGTCTGGAAAAGAATCATGATATTTCCATCACACATCAAAAGAAGGCCAGTTTCACACTGAAACTCGAGAGGAACCCTCGTGAGTCGTACCACAGTCTGAGAGACAACAATTTCCCCACCCACTCGAGATAACTCCTGATGTCCCTGCACTGATTCAAATGTAAGCCCGAGTAGCAAGTCACCACAACACGAAGCAGTGCTGACACCCAGGATGCATCCTCCAGAAAAAGCTGCAGGTTCCAAATACAACTCAACAAGAGCCCTGACACTCTATGAACAACTTGAGATGCAAGCAGATTTCCATGCCTCAACACAAAACGAGGCCTGAAGTGTAAAAAGGCCTCATCTCATGTAGATGAGAGAATTTTGTGGTTTTTGTTGAGTGGTGGCAGGAAGCTTAAGGTTCCTCTCGAGATGCTTGGGGACCTGGGTACTCCGTTCGTGTTTCCTCAGTGATGTCAGATCTCCTTTTGAGTTGCGAGAAGCACTTCAGGATTCCTCTCGCTTCCGCTGCAGGGATGAATAGGGCCTCATCTCATGTTGAGGCAGGAACCTCTGGGTTCTTTTCCATTTCTGACACAGATTTCAGTGTTTCTGTAGAGTTTGAACAGGGGACTCAAGCCTCATTTTGTGTTGAGGCATGGAACTCTGCTTGCCCCTGAGTTGTTCATGGGGTGTCAGGATTTTTGTTGAGTTGGATTTGGAACCTGGGGCCTTTTTACACTTCATCGTTTCCAAAGAAATCCCACGTTCCCTCCTGGAACATGAAAGGGTACTTGCCACCCTTAATGACACTCCAGAATTTTCCCGAGATACTGGTCCCCACTTGAGAGGAATGTTGAGTTTCCTCCCACAACTCAAGAGGAACACAATTTTCCACTCCTAACTCGAGATAAGGGTCGATTCCCCTGCTTCATCTGGAAAGGAATGCTGATGTCCCTGTCACTCCACAAGAGGAGGCCATTCTCAACTTGAACCTGGAGGGGAACCCGGGGTTCTTGCCACGATTCAAAGGCACGATTTTCCTCATCCACTCGAGATAAGTCCTGTTTCCCTTGCACCGATCTGAATGTCACCCTGAGAATCAACTCAAGACAAGAAGGGAGGACTGATACCTAGGTTGCAAATTTAAGAAAAGCCCTAGGTCCCAATTTCAACTCGACTGGAGGCCTAAAGCCTCATTTACAACTTGAGAGGAAAGCAGGGTTCCAGGTCTTCACACAAATCGAGACCGGACTCCCTGTTTGAAACTGCATACACACCCTGAGATCCTCGTCAAACATCAGAGGAACACTGAAATCCATGCTTCAACTCGAGATGAGGCCCTCTTCTTTTGAACTGACTCCAGAGGAATACCAAGAGGACCCTCAAAGCTAAAAAGTATTCTGACTTATCATAGGCACCATGAGAAGCTCCCTGAGGTCACCTTCGCAACTCAAGGGAAGCCAAACTTTCTTGCCACAACTTGAGAAAGATCTCAAGATTCCCCTTTCAATGCGAACTGAGGCCCGATTCCCCTGCCGTGACTCGAGAGCAATCTCGCGCTCCCCCTCGCACTCAAATGGAGATTGGACTTCCCTGAGGCAACACTAGAGGCTCCCTGAGTTCCCCATTATAACTCGAGAGAAACCCCAATCTTCCCACCACAACTCGAGAAAAACCATGAGATTCCCCATTCATTGAGAGATGAGGCCCTACTTTTCCTGCAGGGCCTCGAGAGTAACCCTGAGCTCCCTCTCAAAACTCGATAGGAGTGATTCCCTTTAGGCCACTCAAAGGGCTCCAAGAGATACCCTTCACAAGTCAAGAAGACAGCAGAGTACTTTGCTTCTTCTCTAGAGAAGAGGCCTGACTCCCCAGGTGAATCTTGAACACAACCTTGAAATCCCAGTCGCCACTGGAGAGGAACATGGAGTTTCTGGAGACAGGTCTAAATGAGGCCTATTTCCCTTGCGGTGACATGAGAGGAATCCCGATATACCCATCACAACTCAAGATGAAACCTGACTTCCCTGAGGCAATGCAATCTATCGGGACCCTGAGGTCCTCTTTGCAACTCGAGAGCAACCCCAAACTTCCCACCAAGCCTCAAGAAAAATCGAGGGTTTCTCCACTCGACGCGAGATGAGGCCCATTCCCACTGCAGCATCTCGAGAGAAATCCCACGTTCCCTCTTGAAACTAGAAACAGTTTTTGAAAACCTTTATACAACTCAAGAATCTCCCTTACGAACCCATCCCCACTTGAGAGGAACACAGAGTTTCCTGGCACAATTCAGTCTGAGCCCATTTTCCCCTCCTCATCTCGAGATGAGAGTCAATTCTCCTGTTTTGTCTGGAAAGGAATCCTGATGTTCCCGTCACATCTCAAGAGGGGAGGCAAGTCTCACACTGAAACTTGACAGAAACCTCGTGGGTAGTACCACAATACAAGAGACACCAATTTCCCTGTCCATTTGAGATAAGGCCTGATGCCCCTGCACCGATTTTAATGTAAGCCCGAGTATCAAGTCACAACAGTAAGAGGCATTGACTCCCCGGTTGCATCCTCCAGAAAAAGCCCTAGGTTCCAAATACAACTCGACAAGAGCCCTGACACCCCATGAACAACTCGAGACGCCGGTGGATTTCCATGCCTCGATGCAAAACGAGACCTGATTTCCCTGTTTGAACTCCACAGAAACCCTGAAATCAATATCAGAAATGGAGAGGAACCCAGAGGTTCCCACCTCAACACGAGATGAGTCCCTATTCATCCCTGCAGCAACGCGAGAGGAATCCTGAAGTGCTCCTCACAATTCGAAAGATCTGACTTCACTGAGGAAACATGAACGGAACCCCCAGGTCCCCACGCAACTCGAGAGGAACCCTATGCTTCCCGCCACCACTCGACAAAAACCACAAAATTCTCCCCTCCATGCAAGATGAGGCTCTTTTACGCTGCAGCGTTTCCAAAGAAATCCGACGTTCCCTCTTGGAACACAAAAGGGTACCTGCCACCCTTTATGAATCTCCAGAGGTTTCCCAAGATACCCGTCCCCACTCGAGAGGAATGCTGAGTTTCCCGCTGGAACTCAAGAAGAGCCCCATTTTCCCCTCCTAAACTGAAGATGAGGGTTGATTCCCTTGCTTCGTCTGGGAAGGAATGCTGATGTCCCTGTCACTCCACAAGAGGAGGCCGTTCTCAACTTGAAGGAGGGGAAACCAGGGGTCTTGCCACAATTTGAAGGTGCAGTTTTTCCCATCCACTCAAGATAAGGCCTGATTTCCTTGCATCGATTCAAGTATCACCCTGAGAATCAACTCAAGACATAAAGGGAAGGCTGATACCCCGGCTGCAAATTCAAGAAAAGCCCTAGGTCCCAATTTCAACTTGACTGGAGGCCGGAAACCTAATTTACAACTCGAGAGAAAATCAGAATTCCATGTCCCACACAAGTCGAGCCCTGACTCCCTGTTTGAAACTGCATACACACCCCGAGATCCACGTCAGAACAGGAGAGGAACCCTGAGGTCCCTGCCTCAACTCGAGATGAGGCCCTCTTCCATTGCACCGACCCCAGAGGAATACCAAGAGGACACTCACTACTCAAAAGTATTCCTGACTTCCCGTAGGCACCATGAGAAGCTCCCTGAGGTCACCTTCACAACTCGAGAGAAGATAAAGTTTCCTGCCACAACTCAAGAAAGTCCTAGAGATTCCCCTTTCAATGCGAATTGAGGCCCAATTCCCCTGCTGTGACTCGAGAGCCATCCTGCGCTCCCTTTCACACCTTGAATGGAGACTGGACTTCCCTGAGGCAACATGAGAGGCTCCCTGTGTTCCCCATCGTAACTCGAGAGAAACCTCAAACTTCCCACCACAAGTGGAGAAAAACTATGAGATTCCCCCATCATCACATGAGGGCCTTCTTTTCCTGCAGAGCTTAGAGAGCAATCCTGTGTTCCCTCTCAAAACTCGATAGGAGGAGTGACTCCCTTTAGGCCACACAAAGGGCTCCAAGAGATACCCGTCGCAAATTGAGAGTTCTTTGTTTTGACTTGATATGAGGCCTGACTCCCCAGGTGAACCTTGAATGCAACCCCAAGATCCCTGTCCCTGATATCCCTCCAGATTTTCAAAGAGGGAATTTGAAAGCCATTGAGAGGAAAAGTCAGACTCCACCTGCTTCGTATTCTGAATATCCTGATGAAACTTAAAAATATCAATACTAAAATCTGAATGATTCTAGATGCCTAAAATATGATTCCTAATGCATTCCCAAGAATGTATGGAATCATTCACTAGTAGAGGGGTAACACACATCCATTTAAATTCAGCAAGTCACCTTGAAGACAAGTTAATTTTTAAATTCATAATTTCTTGCCCTATAAGCAGGACTGCTTCTTCTAAAGCATTGACCTTATTTTCTATATTCCTATCTATAATTTCCTGTGTAGTTAGAGGTACAGGACATTTTTGGACAGCTGATCAACAAACGAGGCAGTGTGCACTTCTTTTGTCAGGGCAACAGCAGAAAATGTACCTGAAGCAATTATGGTAATCAAGGCAGTTATTCCCACAATCAGAGCTGCAATTTCTTAGGTCAAGAAATTAAGCCATTGAATTCATATAAAACTTTCAGTGCATAATCATCAAACCATTGCCCCTCTAATTTTACAGGAATCATCAAATACGGTGGTTGCTTTACAAGCATCACAGCCTTATAATTACTATAATCATTCCCATTTACACAATTCGATGTAAAACAATTCACACATTTGACATTATAAACAGTTTCTTCTTTAAAAATTCCCAAATCATTCCGATTTCTGGCCAACAAAAAGGCATAGGGAGAATGTACGCAGGCCTGTACAATATATCCTTGTTCATTTAAAGGTCTGTGTAAAATCACACGTGCCACAGCAGCCAATGCTCTCCATAATTCAGGCTGCATGGGACCAGTTCCATCAAACTCAATAAAGGAGGAACCCATCCATTAACATGACACCTAGGAATTGCTAAAGGATAAGGGATGAGTTAATCATTCCATATTGATCTATAAGGTTCTTTAAAAGTCAAGTTTAATCATTTATCCAAAAGATAGGGGCACCCCCATTCAGGCAGAAAATGTCTGATGCTAACAATGGGAATAGATAACTTTATGGCATACATGCATTCTTTCCAACAAGGAAAGCCAGAAATTCTGCTTATGCTTTCCCAGGCCTGTAGTCCTTGTTCATCAGAATCTGGAGGAGGGAATGCTGAGGGGCTGCCTGTTTTATGGCATCGTACAGCCTTTCCTGAGTCCCCAGCATCAGCAGCTGTAAGGACCAAAAGTCTCTTTTGCCATCGCTTCTTGGAGAATCAGTAAGCATGCCTTTCAAGGAAGTGCTAACACATCCATTCAACACCAGAGCTGATCCTTGTAAGGAGGAAGGTATGGCAAAGCAAATGGGTGGATAAATGGACATGCCTGAAAAATTGAAGGGAGCACTGACCACTGTTTTAGCATTATTAGGATAGATAGAATCCCCACCCAAAAGAAGAGTATCATTAACAAAAACATGAATGGGCTCATTCATCCAATCAACAGGCTGGAAAGAAGGTGGATTAGGCAAATAGGCCCAATGAACATTTGCTGTGCTAGATGGCCTTGGCTGACAAGCCAACACAGGAAGCATAGCCACAAACATTACCATAGGAGTGGTCTCACATCTCCCCCTTTCTATTAATTCTTCAGCCTGTTGAGTGAGATATTTCAGCTGGCCCCAAGTTGGCACCGTGCTAGAGGTACTTGCTTGAGTGCAATGACTGTGAGGAGATGGAGCACAATACAGTTGCATTTGATCAGCATGTCTCTTCTGAAGTGCCAGGTGCCTGAAGCAATGTTCTAGTGGTGAAGCCTCAGGTGAAGGGTCACTCACCCTCAGCTTCTCCTTGCTCCCTCAGGTCCAGACTCGATGAGCTTTTGATCTCCTCATCTTTCCTCGGTCCCAGGCTCCAGGACCCCAGAGATCTCAGTGAGCTCAGGGGTCTTTATGATCTCGGAGGTCTCATGGGACTGGACATGTCAAATCAGTCAAGAATCCAAACAAGAGAAGTGGAATCCTGTGGAAACACACAAGCATATCCTCTCCCACAAGTTAGCAACATATCTGACCCTCTCCATTCTCCTGTAAGGAGATCTTTCCACTTGACCAGAGGCCTAGTTTTAGCACCTTCAGAAGTCCAGAGTCTCTTCATTGCAGTCTGCCTCTGTGTGTCCACGTTTAAATGATTAATTACAAACAAAGAATGGTGTAAAATATGATGTGAAGAGGAATACTTAAATTCTCTCTGCCTTAATTTATCTGTCTGATTTTTTTTTAAGTCTGGTGCACTCTTTCAACTATGGCTTGGCCTTGGGGATTATAGGTATTCCTGTTGAATGTACTATGGGAAATTGTTGACAAAATCTCTTAAAAGCAGCAGAAGTATAAGCTGGGGAATTATTATTATTATTATTATTATTATTATTATTTTCTGTTCAGGGCATCCTATTTGGTAAATACATTGAAAAAAGTACTGATTTACATCTCTTTCTGCTTCATCTGATCTAGCATAGGCTATAATAACATGAGAAAAGGTATCCATGGTAACATGCACAAAGGACAGTTTTCCAAAGACCCGGATATGAGTTGACATCCTTTTTCCAGAGAGCATTAGGCTTAAGGCCTCAGGGATTAAATCCTAATGGTGGAGATGGATTGAATGTTGGGCAATTTGGACAAAACTTAGCTATTTGTCTAGCTGCTTTCCTAGGGATATGAAACTCATACTTTAAGTAAGCTGCATTTTAATGGTGAATTTTGTGAGAATCTTTGGCCTTGTCAATCTTTTCATGTAAATTTTGTTAAGGGATCAGACCTGAGCCATGACAGGCTCAACAAGCTATACTAAGCCTAAGATTCAGATTCTTGTAAAACCTGAATCATGATTCCAGGAAACCACACCCTGGGAAAGTCCCCAATGGCACCAAACCTGAGCCAGTCTGGATAGGGATGCACAATTTGAAAATTGCTTGCACACGTATGGCTCAGCCAGTCATTACTCACCAGCTGTACTAAGAACCTCCTGTATAAAAGCGCTGTGATTCAGAGCTCGGGGCTCTAGTCAAGACTCCACTGCACTAGATGAGATGGGAGCCCTAGCTCGAGCTAGCAATAAAAACCCCTTTATGCTTTTGCATTGCTGTGGACGTCTCATTCTCTCAGTTTTGGGGACTCGGACTTCAGGCATAAGAGTTTAAAGCTATTACTTCAGTTAATGTATCTACCAAAGCATTTCCTTCATGCAAAGGGTGGCAAGCTGGAATGGGCTCTAATATGTCCCACAAAATATTTTTTACCTGTATGTTTAATCTCCTCCCATAAATCAGATAACAAAAGATGGTAGGCTTACTTTCTGGAATATTTACAGTCTCAATATGAGGAAACAATCCTACAATATGGCAGGAGTCAGTCAAAAGATTGAAGGTATGGTCTCTCAAATGTTGAAAAACCCAAATAACCATCTTCAACTCAGCTCTCTGGGTCAGTGTCTCTTCAGTTACCTGAACATGGGATTTTCCATCAATAATTGTGACCACTTTACCATTAGAGGAACCATCTGTGAAAACTAAAATTGACCCTTCCAAAGGTTGAATAGAAAATTTCTTCAGAAATATCACTGGCTGTGTTTACAAAAAATGCAAAAGGGGTCTTGAGGGCAAATGAAACAAAATTTGCCCCCTGAAATCTATCAGGGCAACTTGCCAATCATCACTATATTGTAAAAGAAATTGCAGTTGATTCTTATTGAATGAAATCAGTATATTTGCTACTTCTTTTCTAAAAAGTTCAACACTTCTTTTTCTACCTTTTATAATTAAATGCACCACCAAACTGGGATAAAACAAAACTATTTTTTCTTGGGTCATTGGTAGATGGAGCCATTCCAATGGGCTGTCTTGCCACAAGCATCCTGTAAGTGTCTGCTCTGTGGCAAGAATAATTAAATCCCATCCTCTGGTAATATTAATCTTAATTAACTGATGATTTAAAGCCTCATCCACTTTAACAAGAGCTAATTCGGCCTCACTTGTCAATTCTCTCTTAGAACTGGGATTAGGATCGCCTTTTAGGCAATCAAACAGAGGCTTTAAAACTTCATTGGTCAGTTTTAAATGTGGGTGTGTCCAATTGATATCCCCTAATAATTTCTGGAAATCATTTAAAGTTAGTAAAATATCTCCCCGAAGCTGCAAAGGGGCATGACTCAGAGTATGGGTATTTAATACCCTCCTTAAATAAGAGAATGAAGGATTTATTGTATCTTATCTGGAGCTATTTTTCCATTTTTCTTTACTTTTATTTTTTTAATACTTTATTCTACTTTATAATACTGTATTGGTTTTGCCATACATTGACATGACTCAGCCACAGGTGTACACGACCTCCCAGTTCCGAAGCCGCCTCCCACCTCCCACCCCTCACCATCTTCCGGGATCATCCCATACACCAGCCCCAAGCATCCTGTATTCTGTATTGAACATAGACTGGCACTTCGTTTCTTATATGATAGCATACATGTTTCAGTGCCATTCTTCCAAATCATCCCACCCTCTCCCTCTCCCTCAGAGGCCAAAAGTCCGTTCTATACCTCTGTGTCTCTTTTGCTGTTTCACATACAGGATTATCATTACCATGTTTCTAAATTCCATATATATGTGTCAGTATACTGTATTGGTGTCTTTCTTTCTGGCTTACTTCACTCTGTATAATCGGCTCCAGTTTCATCCATCTCATTAGAACTGAGTCAAATTTATTCTTTTTAAGGGCTGAGTAATACTCCATTGTGTATATGTACCACAGCTTTCTTATCCATTCATCTGCTGATGGACATCTAGGTTGTTTCAATGTCCTGGCTATTATAAACAATGCTGCAATGAACATTGGGGTACATGTGTCTCTTTCAATTCTCGTTTCCTTGGTGTATATGTCCAGCAGTGGGATTGCTGGGTCATAAGTCAGTTCTATTTGCAATTTTTTAAGCAATCGCCACACTGTTTTCCATAATGACTGTACTAGTTTGCATTCCCACCTACAGTGTAAGAGGGTTCCCTTTTCTTCACATCCTCTCCAGGATTTATCGCTTGCAGACTTTTGGATCACAGCCATTCTGATTGGTGTGAAATGGTATCTCATTGTGGTCTTGATTTGCATTTCTCTGATAATGAGTGATGTTGAGCATCTTTTCACATGTTTGTTAGCCATCCGTATGTCTTCTTTGGAGAAATGCCTGTTTAGA
>SJYC01125880.1:0-24475 GCA_006408675.1 Madoqua kirkii
GTGAACTCCGAGAGACGGTGATGAACAGGGAGGCCTGGAGTGCTGTGATTCATGGGGTCGCAAAGAGTCAGACACGACTGGGTGACTGAACTGAACTGAAATGATAGCTCTGTTTAAAATTAGCTGAAGGGAGACTGGCAGCAAGCCATTTACAATCCTGAATAGCCAGGGGAATGGTAAAGAATCTTGTAGATCTATAACTATCACATTATACTGAAGGGGCACAGCTACTGGGGAAGTGATACCCGGCTGAAGGCCCCAAATGTCTTCCATAGTTGCGTTTATAGCTTTCAAATCTTGTAACAATCTCAATTTTCCAGATTTTTTTTAATAACAAAAATAAGAATATTCTAGGGGTTACTAGAAGACTCTATATGGCTGGTTGCCAGTTGTTCCATAACTAAACCCTTAGCTTCCTGCAGCTTTTCAGCTATTAAGGGCAATTGCTCCACCTATACCAGATCATCAGATTTCTAGGTCATAGGGTAGGCAGCAAGAGCAGCAGCTTCTAGAATAAATTTGAATATCCCAGACCTTTTCTATTCATGTTAGGAACAGCCTCTAATGGAGAAGCAATTCCCTGATGGTCGTTACCAAGCCCCTTATCAGGATTATACATTTGCAGCATTTAATTAGTAATATTTTCTAGCTTTTCAGCTATTAAGGGCAATTGCTCCACCTATACCAGATCATCAGATTTCTAGGTCATAGGGTAGGCAGCAAGAGCAGCAGCTTCTAGAATAAATTTGAATATCCCAGACCTTTTCTATTCATGTTAGGAACAGCCTCTAATGGAGAAGCAATTCCCTGATGGTCGTTACCAAGCCCCTTATCAGGATTATACATTTGCAGCATTTAATTAGTAATATTTTCATCTGGGCTATATAAAAGCATTCCCATCTGAGATAATATATCTCTCCCCCATAAAGAAAAAGGTAGTGAAGAAATCACATATGGACAAGAGGTGTCTTGTGCCCCCTTCTCATCTGACCATGTCAAAATTTATGAGCTTTTAGCAACCGAAGGCACTGACCCTATTCCTACCATGCCGACATTGGTGTCGGCCAGGACAAGGGCCAATCTTTTCCAGCAATGCAAGAGACATCTGCTCCAGTATCTAACTTTCTTGACATTTTATTTCCTTGAATTAAAAGATCTTTCAAAGGCCTAGAAGCTGTAATTTCCAGCACCCCAAAATCTAGATCATTTTATCCGATTCCTCTGGGGCCCCTAGCTTGAGAAGTCAAGTGTGTTGTTTGTTTGTTTGTTTTCCTGTCTGATAATGAGGTAAAAGCAAAAGCTGTGCTATTCTTTGACCTTTATTAATTTGCACAGTTTTGGCAGGTGGTGAGATCAAAACTTTAATTTCCCCAGTATAATCAGAAATTACTACATCAGGCACTTCTGAAATTCCTTGAAGAGAGAGCGAGCTATGCCCTAGCAAAAGCCCTACAAAGCACTCAGGAAGGGGGCCAGCCACTCCTGTTGGAATCGGAGTAACCAATATGTCCGGGGTTAATATTCCTGCACTACCTGGGGTTCCTCTGAGGAGTTCTGAGATGGAACAAAGGGAATAAAGGGATTCAACATGACTGCACCTATTGTTGTCTGGGGCCAAGGCTGCCCCTGCTTCCCATTTCCCTGAAACTGGGGAAAATTACTTTCTTGTACTTGGGGGGTGAGCTTAGTCCCATCCTTATGAAATTTAGATCTACAGTCTTTTACCCAATGATACCCTTTCTGGCATTGAGGGCAAAGTACCTTTGGGGGGGTTGGTATTAGTCTGTATCTGCATGGCTGGTTGTCCCTGCTTGGCAGGACATTGCCAGCAAAAAAGCTCCATTTGGCCACAAGAGAAACACCTTTTATTTGTAGAATCATTTCCATTAGGATTAATCTCTCTTTTTTTTTAAGCCTGAGCAAGGCCTCCCTGAGGGGGTTTTCTCCAAAGAGCGGGCTTTGTGTATTGTGCATGCTTCTGCCTTAAAAACTCTTTCGTTAAAAAAAAAAAAAAAAAAAACAACAACTCTTTCTGAGCCTTAGGCAATGCTCTGGAATGGTTTGGGGGCAAAGTGGAGAATTCCTGGAGCCTGGGAGGTGCAAGTGGAGGTGATGGCAAAAGTAGTGGATAAGTTTTTTAAAGGTTTTAAAGGGGCAGGGGGCTCGCCAGGGCGCCTGGAAGCAAAGTCCTGTAAGCCCTCTCCTTCCTCAGGAGGTAAAGCACAGTCTCCTTCCTTCATCAATGGCAGAAAATATGATCTGCACAGAAAGTTTGAGACCCACCATCCACCGCTATAGCCTCCTCCATAGGCTAACTAACTGCCTCATGACGGAGGTCCAGGACATTTTTAATCATATCCACAGAGCAAAAGCATCTACAGGAACATTTTCTGGTTCGTGAAAAGTATAAAATAAACGTAGAAATTTAGACAGTCTTCCTGTGCTTACTTTAATGCCTCTGAGAGCTAATATATGATGTAATATTTCAATAAACATTTGTCTATTCTTAGATGCAGAGAAACCCATTTTTCTAGAGAATATTCTTATTTGTTCCGTACCCTTCTCACCCTGCCTAAACTGCAGAGGGGTGCCAGCCACCCACAGGTACAATCCTAACTGTCCCACATTTCAAGTACAATTACTTACACTTCAGTGTCCTCTGTTAGGGCGGCACTTGCTGGAGTCCAGCTCAAGCAGCCAGAGATTCAGCCTGAAGAGATGGACGGTGTCAGCAATGATGATGTAGCTTCTGATTCATAGTATGGAGCTACACTGGCGGACGATGATGTAGTCTCTGACTCATAGTACGGGACTACATGTTTATTTCAAGTTTCAGGTTCTCTTTTATACTTTAACAAAAGCATTAGGTCAGAGATTTGATGTTTTTAGTTTTCCCCACCCAGATTTACTGTACTTAACTTGTGGTTACATTGTAACTCATGCTACATTCTTCAGCTTATTGCTTATCTTTCTAAACCCTGTTTGCCCCTAGCATCTTAAAATCATTATCTCCTAAAAAGGCTCTAGCTATTCTTAATTAATCCTAAACCTTAACTCAGCAAAATTCTTTTGCCATAAACATTCCCCTTACAAACAGGTCACAGATAATAATCCTTCCCATGGCCTCAAGCTGCTGCCTTGAGTAGGGGCAAACTCAGTGTGCCAAGATACTGTGAGCACATGCTAGTGTTATTTGTTTGCAGTGCTCCTCCCTCCCCACACCACGACTTGAAAAAGTGTTCACCACCTGCCGCTTGTGGCAGGTCAGAAATTAGACTCTGAAGAGAGCAGCTAAAAGAAGCTAAAACAAACAGAGGGAGTTTCTTTGGAAGTGACAGGTGCAATAGATTAAAACCCTGTAGTTAGCACCAACTACATAGGGAAGGGTCTATAGATCTTCAGAACTATACGCCAGATCAAGGACCTATCTGAATAAACTGATCCCACACTGTCCATAACAACACCAGAGAAAGTCCTAGATATATATTTTTACTATTATCATTTTTTGAATTTAATTTTAAAATTTTAAGTCCTCTATTACTCCTTTAATTTTCATTTTTATAACCTACTATTGCTTTGAAAAAAAAACATCCTATTTTTTAAAGCAAACCATATTTTTAAAATAATATTTGTGACTGTTTTTTTCTTTAATTTTGTATTTTTGAAAATCCTACCTCTACTCTAGATTTTTAATGTTTGTTTTTTGGTATCTGTTATAAATTTTGTACCTTAGAACCCAATCTTCAGTACTATTTTTACTTGGGAGTGAGATTACTGGCTTGACTGCTCTCTCCAGCTTTGGACTTCCCTTTTTTTCATCAGGTCACCTCTATCTCCTGCCTCCCCCTTCTGTTCTCTGCCCAACTCTGTGACTCTCTTTGTGTGTTCCAGACTGTGGAGAACACTTAGGGTACTGATTATTGTCAGGATCTGTCTCTCTCTTTTTGATTCCATCTTTATCCTCCTGGCCATTTCTGTCTCCTTCTTCCCTCTTCTCTTTTCTGCATAACTCCGTGAATATCTCTGAGTGGTCCAGACTGTGGAGAGCACATAAGGAAGTGATTACTGGCTAGCTTGCTCTCTCCTCTTTTGATTCCCCCTCTTCTTTTAATTGGAGGATAATTATTTTACAATATTGTATCAGTTTTGCCATACACTGACATGAATCTGCCATGGGTGTACATGTGTTCCCCATCCTGAACTCCCCTCCCACCTCCCTCCCCATCCCATCCCTCTGGGTCATCCTGATCCCACACTGTCCATAACAACACCAGAGAAAGTCCTAGATATATATTTTTACTATTATCATTTTTTGAATTTAATTTTAAAATTTTAAGTCCTCTATTACTCCTTTAATTTTCATTTTTATAACCTACTATTGCTTTGAAAAAAAAACATCCTATTTTTTAAAGCAAACCATATTTTTAAAATAATATTTGTGACTGTTTTTTTCTTTAATTTTGTATTTTTGAAAATCCTACCTCTACTCTAGATTTTTAATGTTTGTTTTTTGGTATCTGTTATAAATTTTGTACCTTAGAACCCAATCTTCAGTACTATTTTTACTTGGGAGTGAGATTACTGGCTTGACTGCTCTCTCCAGCTTTGGACTTCCCTTTTTTTCATCAGGTCACCTCTATCTCCTGCCTCCCCCTTCTGTTCTCTGCCCAACTCTGTGACTCTCTTTGTGTGTTCCAGACTGTGGAGAACACTTAGGGTACTGATTATTGTCAGGATCTGTCTCTCTCTTTTTGATTCCATCTTTATCCTCCTGGCCATTTCTGTCTCCTTCTTCCCTCTTCTCTTTTCTGCATAACTCCGTGAATATCTCTGAGTGGTCCAGACTGTGGAGAGCACATAAGGAAGTGATTACTGGCTAGCTTGCTCTCTCCTCTTTTGATTCCCCCTCTTCTTTTAATTGGAGGATAATTATTTTACAATATTGTATCAGTTTTGCCATACACTGACATGAATCTGCCATGGGTGTACATGTGTTCCCCATCCTGAACTCCCCTCCCACCTCCCTCCCCATCCCATCCCTCTGGGTCATCCCAGTGCACCAGCCCCGAGCATACTGTATCATGCATCAAACCTGGACTGGCGATTTATTTCACATATGATAATATACATGTTTCAATGTCATTCTCCCAAATCATTCCACCCTCGCCCTCTCCCACAGAGTCCAAAAGACTGTTCTATACCTCTGTGTCTCTTTTGCTGTCTCATATACAGGATTATAGTTACCATCTTTCTAAATTCCATATATATGCATTAGTATACTGTATTAATGCTTTTCTTTCTGGTTTACTTCACTCTGTATAATAGGCTCCAGTTCATCCACCTCATTAGAATTGATTCAAATGTATTCTTTTTAATGGTGAAGTAATACTACATTGTGTATATTAACCACAGCTTTCTTATCCATTCATGTGCTGACAGATATCTAGGTTGCTCCATGTCCTGGCAATTATAAACAGTGCTGTGATAAACATTGAGGTACATGTGTCTCTTTCAATTCTGGTTTCCTTGGTGTGTATGCCAATGGCACCCCACTCCAGTACTCTTGCCTGGAAGATCCCATGGACAGAGAAGCCTGGTGGGCTGCAGTCCATGGGGTCGCTAAGAGTTGGACACGACTGAGCGACTTCACTTTCACTTTTCACTTTCATGCATTGGAGAAGGAAATGGCAGCCCGCTCCAGTTTTCTTGCCTGGAGAATCCCAGGCACGGGGGAGCCTGGTGGCCTACTGTCTATGGTCGGACACGACCTAAGCGACTTAGCAGGATGCCCAGCAACAGCATACACTACATCATGTTGGCTCATGATTTGATTGGGTGGTTTATTTTTCTGGAACTGAGCTGCAGGAGTTGCTTCTATATTTTTGAGATTAATTCTTTCTCAGTTGCTTTATTTGCTAACGTTTTCTCCCATTCTGAAAGTTATCTTTTCAATTTGCTTGTAGTTTCCTTTGTTGTGCACAAGCTTTTAAGTTTAATTGGGTCCCATTTGTTTATTTTTGCTTTTATTTCCAATATTCTGTGGGTGGGTCATAGAGGATCCTGCTGTGATTTATGTTGGAAAGTTGTTTGCCTATGTTCTCCTCTAAGAGTTTTATAGTTTCTGGTCTTACATTTAGATCTTTAATCCCTTTTGAGTTTATTTCTGTGTATGGTGTTAGAAAGTGTTCTAGTTTCATTCTTTTACAAGTGGTTGATCAGTTTCCCTAGCATCATTTGTTAATGAGTTTGTCTTTTCTCCATTGTATACTTTTGCCTCCTTTTTCAAAGACAAGGTGTCCATAGATGTGTGGATTTATCTCTGGGCTTTCTATTTTGTTCCATTGATCTATATTTCTCTCTTTGTGCCAGTACCATGCTGTCTTGATGACTGTGGCTTTGTAGTAGAGCCTGAAGTCAGGCAGGTTGATTCCTCCAGTTCCATTCTTCTTTCTCAAGATTGCTTTTGCTATTCGAGGTTTGTTTTGTTTTGTTTTGTTTTGTATTTCCATACATACTGTGAAATTATTTGTTCTAGTTCTCTGAAAAAAATACTGTTGGAAGCTTGATAGGGATTGCATTGAATCTATGCTTTAGATTGTATACTTATTTTCACTATATTTATTCTTCTGATCCATGAACATGGTATATTTCTCCATCTACTGGGGTCTTCTTTGATTTCTTTCATCAGTGTCTTATAGTTTTCTATATATAGGTCTTTTGATTCTTTAGGTAGATATATTCCTGTTTTATTTTTTTTCCAATGCAGTGGTGAATGGAATTTTGTCCTTAATTTCTATGTCTATTTTCTTATTATTAGAGTATAAGAATGCAAGGGATTTCTCTGTGTTGATTTTATATCCTGAAACTTTATTATATTCATTGATTAACTCTAGCAATTTTCTGGTGGAGTCTTTAGGGTTTTCTATGCAGAGGATCATGTCATCTGCAAACAGGGAGAGTTTTACTTTTTCTTTCCTGTTTGGATTATTTTTATTACTTTTTCTGCTGATTGTTGTGGCCAAAACTTCCAAAACTATGTTGAATAGTAGTGATGAGAGTGGGCACCCTTGTCTTTTTCCTGATTTAGGGGAAATGATTTCAGTTTTTCACCATTGAGGATACTGTTTGCTGTGGGTTTCTCATACATAGCTTTTATTATGTTGAAGTATGTTCCTTCTACTCCTGCTTTCTGGAGAGTTTTTGTCATAAATGGACGCTGAATTTTGACAAAGGCTTTTTCTGCATCTACTGAGATAACCATATGGCTTTTATTTTTCAATTTGTTAATGTGGTGCAGACCTCACATCCAAGGACCTGTGGCTGCACAGGAGCCAGAGGGCCTAGAGGAGCTACTTCACATTCAATGTCGGGAGGGGCGGCAGTGAAGAGATACCCCTCGTCCAAGGTAAGGAGTAGCAGCTGTGCTTTTCTGGAGCAGCTATGAAGAGATACCCCACATCCAAGGTAAGAGAAACACAAGTAAGATGGTAGATGTTGCAAGAGAGCAGACACACTGAAACCATAATCACAGAAAACCAGTCAATCTAATCACACTAGGACCACAGCCTTGTCTAACAAGGGAACTCTTGTCTAACTCAGTGAAACTAGGCCATGTCCTATGGGGCCACCCAAGACAGATGGGCATGATAGACAGGTCTGACACAATGTGGTCCACTGAAGAAGGGAATGGCAAAACAGTATTCTTACCTTGAGAATCACATGAACAATATCAAAAGGCAAAATTATAGGACACTGAAAGAGAAAGTCCCCAGGTCAGTAGGTGCCCAACATGCTACTGGAGATCAGTGGAGAAATAACTCCAGAAATAATGAAGGGATGGAGCCAAAGCAAAAACAATACCCAGTTGTGGATGTGACTGGTGATAGAAGCAAGGTCCAATGATATAAAGAGAAATATTGCATAGGAACCTGGAATGTCAGGTCCATGAATCAAGGAAAATTGGAAGTGGTCAAATAAGAGATGGCAAGAGTGAACGTCGACATTCTAGGAATCAGCGAACTAAAATGGACTGGAATGGGTGAATTTAACTCAGATGACCGTTATATCTACTACTAAGAGGCAGGAATCCCTTAGAAGAAATGGAGTAGCCATCATGGTCAACAAAAGAGTCCGAAATGCAGTACTTGGATGCAATCTCAAAAACGACAGAATGATCTCTGTTGATTTCCAAGGCAAATCATTCAGTATCACAGTAATCCAAGTCTATGCCCCAACCAGTAACTCTGAAGAAGCTGAAGTTGAAAAGTTCTATGAAGACCTACAAAACCTTTTAGAATTAACACCCCCCCAAAAATGTCCTTTTCATTATAGGGGACTGGAATGCAAAAGTAGGAAGTCAAGAAACACCTGGAGTAACAGGCAAATATGGCTTTGGAATGTGCAATGAAGCAGAGTAAAAACTAATAGAGTTTTGCCAAGAAAATGCACTGGTCATAGCAAACACCGTCTTCCAATAACACAAGAGAAGACTCTACACATGGACATCACCAGATGGTCAATACAGAAATCAGACTGATTATATTTTTTGCAACCAAAGATGGAGAAGCTCTATACAATCAACAAAATCAAGACCAGCAGCTGACTGTGGGTCAGATCATGAACTCCTCATTACCAAATTTAGACTTAAATTGAAGAAAGTAGGAAGAACTGCTAGACTATTCAGGCATGACTTAATCAAATCCCTTATGATTATACAGTGAAAATGAGAAATAAATTTCAGTGCCTAGATCTGATAGATAGAGTGTCTGATAACTATGGAATGAGGTTCATGACATTGTACAGGAGACCGGGATAAAGACCATCCCCATGGAAAAGACATGCAAAAAAAAAAAAAAAAAGCAAATGGCTTTCTGGGGAGGTCTTACAAACAGGTGTGAAAAGAAGAGAGGTGAAAAACAAACAAGAAAAGTAAAGATATAAGCATCTGAATACAGAGTTCCAAAAAATAACAAAAAGAGATTAAAAAAAAGCCTTCTTCAGTGATCAATGCAAAGAAATAGAAGAAAAACAACAGAATGGGAAAGACTAAAGATCTCTTCAAAAAAATTAGAGATAGCAAGGGAACATTTCATACAAAGATGGGCTTGAAAAAGGACAGAAATGGTATGGACCTAACAGAAACAGAAGATATTGAGAAGAGGTGGCAAGAATACACAGAAGAACTGTACAAAAAAGATCTTCATGACCCAGATAATCACGACAGTGTGATCAGTCATCAAGAGTCAGACATCCTGGAATGTGAAATCAAGTGGGCCTTAGAAAGCATCACTATGAACAAAGCTAGTGGAGGTTACAGCATTCCAGTTGAGCTATTTCAAATCCTGAAAGATGATGCTATGAATGTGCTGCACTCAATATGCCAGCAAGTTTGGAAAACTCAGCAGTGGCCACAGGACTGGAAAAGGTCAGTTTCATTCCAATCCCAAAGAAAGGTAATGCCAAAGAATGCTCAGACTACTGCACAATTGCACTCATCTCACATGCTAGGAAAATAAAGCTCAAAATTCTCCAAGCCAGGCTTCAGCAATACATGAACCATGAACTCCTTGATGTTCAAGCTGGTTTTAGAAAAGGCAGAGGAACCAGAGATCAGATTGCCAACATCCACTGGATCATGGAAAAAGCATGAGAGTTCCAGAAAAATGTCTATTTCTGCTTTATTGACTAATCCAAAGCCTTTGACTGTGTGGATCACAATAAACTGTGGAAAATTCTGAAAGAGATGGGAATACCAGACCACTTGACCTGCCTCTAGAGAAATCTGTATGCAGGTCAGGAAGCAACAGTTAGAACTGGACATGGAACAACAGACTGCTTCCAAATAGGAAAAAGAGTATGTCAAGGCTGTATATTGGCACCCTGCTTATTTAACTTATATGCAGAGTACATCATGAGAAACGCTGGACTGGAAGAAGCACAAACTGGAATCAAGATTGCCAGAGAAATATCAATAACCTCAGATATGCAGATGACACCACCCTTATGGCAGAAAGTGAAGAGAAACTAAATACCCTCTTGATGAACATGAAAGAGGAGAGTGAAAAAGTTGGCTAAAAACTCAACATTCAGAAAACGAAGATCATGGCATCCGGTCCCATCACTTCATGGGAAATAGATGGGGAAACAGTGTCCGACCTTATTTGAGGGGGGGGTGTCCAAATTCACTGCAGATGGTGACTACAACCATGAAATTAAAAGATGGTTACTCCTTGGAAGAAAAGTTATGACCAACCTAGGTAGCATATTCAAAAGCAGAGACATTACTTTGCCAACAAAGGTCCATCTAGTTAAAGCTATGGTTTTTCCAGTGGTCATGTATGGATGTGAGGTTTGGACTGTGGAGAAAGCTGAGTGCCGAAGAATTGATGCTTTTGAACTGTGGTGTTGGAGAAGACTCTTGAGAATCCCTTGGATTTCTTTGGAAGGAGTGATGCTAAAGCTGAAATTCCAGTACTTTGGCCACCTCATGTGAAGTGTTGCCTCATTGGAAAATTCTTTGCTGTTGGAAGGGATTGGGTGTAGGACGAGAAGAGGATGACCGAGAATGAGATGGTTGGATGGCATCACTGACTTGTAGGTCGTGAGTCTGTGTGAACTCTGTGCGTTGGTGATGGACAGGGAGGCCTGGCTTGCTGTGATTCATGGGGTCACAGAATCGGACACAACTGAGTGACTGAACTAAACTGAACATTGTTTGATAGGCGGATATTGAAGAATCCTTTCATCCCTGGAATAAAGCCCACTTGGTCATGATGTATGATCTTTTTAATGTGTTGTTGGATTCTGATTGCTAAAATTTTGTTAAAGATTTTTTTCCTCTGTGTTCATTGGTGATATTGACTTGTAGTTTTCATCTCTTTCTTTGTTTCTTTTTTTTCTTTCTTTCTTTCTTTCTTTTCTTTTCTTTTTTTTTTTTTTTTTTGTGGTGTCTTTATCAGGTTTTTGGTATCAGGGTGGTTGTGGCCTCATAGAATGAGTTTGGAAGTTTACCTTCTTCTGCAGTTTTCTCGAAGAGTTTGAGTAGGATAGATGTTAGCTTTTCTCTAAAATTTTGGTAGAATTCAGCTTTGAAGCCATCTTGAACTGGGCTTTTGTTTGCTGGAAGATTTCTAATTACAATTTCAATTTCCATGATTGTGATGGGTCACTTAAGATTTTCTATTTCTTCCTGATTCAGTTTTTGAAAGTTGTACATTTCTAAGAATTTGTCTTTTTTTTTTTTTTTTTTTTGTGGTGTCTTTATCAGGTTTTTGGTATCAGGGTGGTTGTGGCCTCATAGAATGAGTTTGGAAGTTTACCTTCTTCTGCAGTTTTCTCGAAGAGTTTGAGTAGGATAGATGTTAGCTTTTCTCTAAAATTTTGGTAGAATTCAGCTTTGAAGCCATCTTGAACTGGGCTTTTGTTTGCTGGAAGATTTCTAATTACAATTTCAATTTCCATGATTGTGATGGGTCACTTAAGATTTTCTATTTCTTCCTGATTCAGTTTTTGAAAGTTGTACATTTCTAAGAATTTGTCTATTTCTTCCAAGTTGGCCATTTTATTGGCATATAATTGCTGACAGTAGCCTCTTATGGTCTTTTGTATTACTGTGTTGTCTGTTGTAATCTCTCCATTTTCATTTCTAATTTTATTGATTTTATTTTTCTCCTTTTGTTTCTTGATGAGTCTAGCTAGTGGCTTGTCAATTTTGTCCTCTCAAAGAATCAGCTTTTGGCTTTGTTGATTTTTGTTATGGTCTCTGTTGTTTCGTTTGCATTTATTTCTGCCTTAATTTTTAAGATTTATTTCCTTCTACTAACCCTGGGTTTCTTCATTTCTTCCTTTTTTAGTTGCTTTCGCTGTAGAGTTAGGTTATTTATGTGACTTTTTCTTCTTTCTTGAGGTATGCCTCTGTTGCTATGAACTTTCCCTTTAGCACTGCTTTTACAGTGCCCTACAGGTTTGGGGTTGTTATGTTTTCATTTTAATTCGTTTCTATGCATATTTTGATTTCTTTTTTGATTTCTTCTGTGATTTGTCAGTTATTCATCAGCGTGTTGTTCAGCCTCCATATGTTGGAATTTTTTAAGTTTTTCTCCTATAACTTAGATCTAATCTTACTGTATTGTGGTAAGAAAAGATGCTTGGAATGATGTCAACTTTTTTTGAATTTACCAAAGCTAGATTTATGGCCCAGGATGTGATTTATCTTGGAGAAGATTCGTGTGCACTTGAGAAAAAGGTGAAATTCATTGCTTTGGGGTGAAATGTCCTATAGATATCAGTTAGGTCAAACTGGTCTATTGTATCATTTAAAATTTGTGTTTTTGTATTAATTTTCTGTTTAGTTGATCTATCCATAGGTGTGAGGGAAGTATTAAGTTCAGTTCAGTTCTGTTCAGTCACTCAGTCGTGTCTGACTGTTTGCAACCCCATGAATCGCAGCAAGCCAGGCCTCCCTATCCATCACCAACACCTGGAGTTCACTCAAACTCACATCCATCGAGTCAGTGATGCCATCCAGCCATCTCATCCTCGGTCGTCCCATTCTCCTCCTGCCCTCAATCCCTTCCAGTATCAGAGTCTTTTCCAATGAGTCAACTCTTCGCATGAGGTGGCTCAAGTACTGGAGTTTCAGCTTTAGCATCATTCCTTCCAAAGAAATCCCAGGTTTGATCTCCTTTAGAATGGACTGGTTGAATCTCCTTGCAGTCCAAGGGACTCTCAAGAGTCTTCTCCAACACCACAGTTCAAAGGCATCAGTTCTTCAGCGCTCAGCCTTCTTCACAGTCCAACTCTCACATCCATACATGACCACTGGAAAAACCATTGCCTTGACTAGACGGACCTTAGTGGGCAAAGTAATGTCTCTGCTGTTGAATATGCTATCTAGGGAAGTATTAAAGGCTCCCAATATTAGTGTGTTAATGTTAATTTCCCCTTTCATACTTGTTATCATTTGTCTTACATATTGCAATGTTCCTATGTTGGGTGCATATATATTTATAATTGTTATATCTTCTTCTTCAATTGATTCTTTAATCGTTATGTACTGTGCTTCTTTGTCGCTTTTTATAGCTTTTTTAAAAAAAAGTCTATTTTATCCGATATGAGTATTGCTGCTCCTGCTTATTTTTCATCTCTATTTGCATGGAATATCTTTTTCCAGTTCTTCACTTTCAGTCTGTATGTGTCCCTTGTTTTGAGGTTGGTCTCTAATAGGGGTCTTGTTTTTGTATCCATCCATGTAGTCTTTGTCTTTTGATTGGCACATTCAACCAATTTACATTTAAGGTAATTATTGATAAGTATGATCCCATGGCCATTTACTTTATTGTCTTGGATTTGAATTTATACACCCTTTCTGTGTTTCCTGTCTAGAGAAGATCCTTTAGCATTTGTTGGAGAGATGGTTTGGTGATGCTGAATTCTCGCAGCTTTTGCTTGCCTGTAAAGCTTTTGGTTTCTCCTTCATATTTGAATGAGATCCCTGTTGGGTACAGTAATCTGGGCTGTAGCTTATTTTCTTTCATCACTTTAAGTATGTCCTTCCATTCCCTCCTGGCCTGAAAAGTTTCTATTGAAAGATCAGCTGTTATCCTTATGGGAATTTCCTCATGTGTTATTTGTTGCTTTTCCCTTGCTGTTTTTAATATTTGTTATTTGTGTTTGATCTTTGTTAATTTGATTAATATGTGTCTTGGGGTGTTTAACCTTGGGTTTATCCTGTTTGGGACTCTCTGGGTTTCTTGGACTTGGGTGATTATTTCCTTTCCCCTTTTAGGGACGTTTTCAACTATTATCTCCTGAAGTATTTTCTCATTGTTTTTCTTTTTGTCTTCTTCTTCTGGGACTCCTATGATTCAAATGTTAGAGCATTTAACATTGTCCCAGAGGTCTCTGAGATTGTCCTCATTTATTTTAATTCATTTTTCTTTTTCCCTCTGTTTCATTTATTTCTACCATTCTATCTTCTTCCTCACTTATCCTATCTTCTGCCTCTGTTATTCTACTGTTGGTTCCCTCCAGAGTGTTTTTGATCTCATTTATTGCATTATTCCCTTCCCTGGTGGCTCAGACAGTGAAGCATCTGCCTGTAATGTGGGAGACCCTGGTTCGATCCCTGGGTTGGGAAGATCCCCTGGAGAAGGAAATGGCAATCCATTCTTCACTCTTGCTTGGAAAATCTCATGAACGGTGGAGCCTGATAGGCTACACTCCATGGAGTCACAAAGAGTCGGACACGACTGAGCAACTTCTCTTCACTATTGTATTATTCATCATATATTGACTTTTTTTTTTAATTTATTCTAGTTCCTTGTTAAGCCTTTCTTGCATCTTCTCATTCCTTGTCTCCAGGATATTATCTATAGCTCCATTTTGTTTTCAAGATTTTGATCATTTCCACTATCACTATTTGGAATTCTTGATCAGGTAGATTCCCTATTTCTTTTCTTTTGTTTGGTTTGGTGGGCATTTATCCTGTTCCTTTACCTGCTGGGTATTCCTCTGCCTTTTCATCTTGTTTATATTGGTGTGTTTGGGGTGGCCTTTCTGTATTCTGACAGTTTGTGGAGTTCCCTTTATTGTGGAGTTTCCTCACTGTGGGTGGGGTTGGACAGGTGGCTTTTCAAGGTTTCCTGGTTAGGAAAGCTTGTGTTGGAGTTCTGGCGGGTGAAGCTGGATTTCTTCTCTTTGGAGTGCAATAAAGTGTCCAGTAATGAGTTATGAGATGTCAATGGGTTTGGAGTGACTTTGGGCAGCCTGTATATTGAAGCTCATGGCTTCCTGTGTTGCTGGAGAATTTACGTTGTATGTCTTGCTCTGGAACTTGTTGGCCCTTGGGTGATGATTGGTTTCAGTGTAGGTATGGAGGTGTTTGATGAAGCTCCTATCAATTAATGTTCCTTGGAGTCAAGAGTTCTCTGATGTTCTCAGGATTTGGACTTAAGCCTCCTGCTCCTGGTTTTCAGTCTTATACTTACAGTAGCTTCAAGACTTCTCCATCTATACAGATCCAATGATAAAGCATCTAGATTAAAGATGAAAAGTTTCTCCACAGTGAGGGACACCCAGAGACTTTCACAGAGTTACATGGAGAAGAGAAGAGGGAGGAGGGAGATAGAGGTGACCAGGATGAGATGAGAAGGAATCAAAAGAGGAGTCAAGCTAGCCAGTAATCACGTACTTATGTGTGCTCCACAGTCTGGACAGCTCAGAGATTTTCAGAGTTATACAGAGAAGAGAAAAGGGAGGAAGGAGACACAGGTGGCCAGGAAGATAAAGGGGGTAGTCAAAAAGAGAGAGACAGATCCAGCTAGTAATAAGTTCCCTAAGCGTTCTCCACAGTCTGAAACACACAAAGAGATTCACAGAGTTGGGTAGAGAAGAGAAAGGGGAGGGAGGAGATAGAGGCAACCTGGTGGAGAAAAAGGAGAGTCCAAAGGGGGAGAGAGCAGTCAAGCCAGTCATCTCTCTCCCAAGTAAAAATAGGTACTGAAGATTGAATTCTTAAAGGTACAAAATTGATAAATATCAAAAATAAAATATTAAAAATCTAGACTAGAGTTTGGATTCTCAAAAATACAATATTAAAGAAAAAATCACAAAAATTATGAAATATATATATGAATTTTGCTTTAAAAAATAGGGTCTCTTGTTTGCAAAGTAATAGTAGATTATAAAAATGAAAATTAAATTAGTAATAGAGGACTTAAATTATTTTTAATTAAAGAATGATAATAGTAAAAATGTATCTAGGGCTTTCTCTGGTGTTGTTGTGGACAGTGTGAGGTCAGTTCATTTTCAGATAGTTCCAGTTTATAATTCTCAAGATCTATAGGCCCCTTCCCATATAGATGGTGCTAATTACAGAGTTTTAATCTGTTGCACATGTCACTTCCAAGGTGGTTCCCTCTGTTTTAGCTTCTTCTGTTTGCTGTTCTCTTCAGCGTCTAATTTCTGCCCTGCCACAAGGGGGCGGTAGTGGATACTTTTGTAGGCTTACTTGATGGACGTGAGTCTGAATGAACTCCTGGAGTTGGTGATAAACAGGGAGGCCTGGTGTGCTGTGATTCATGGGGTCGCAAAGAGTTGGACACGACTGAGCAACTGAACTGAACTGATCATTCGTGGTGTGGGGAGGGAGGTACGCTGCCAACAAATAACACTGGCGTGTGCTTGCAGTGTCTTGGCACACTGAGTTTGCCTTTGCTCATGGCATGTGTGCTTTCCCTGTCTACACTACTTACGCTATAGGTTGCTCTGCAGGGAACTGTCTGAGGCTGGCCCTATGTTGTATGTACTTCTCAGGTCAAAGCCACTCAGGTTCAGTATTCCTCCGAGATGCAGATTCGGTTGGCCCTGTATTTTGTGCCCTTCCCAGGTCCAAGCAGTTCAGGTGACCAGGTGTTTGGCAAGTGTGGTCACTGCGACTTATCACCTCCCCCGTCCGTGCCGCTGCGTTTACTGGGTGTACAACCAGTGCACCTTCTCAGGTGGATGTTGACCATCCAGAATCTCAAGAAGTCTTGGTTAGCAGCAAAGCCTTCTTGCAGTTTGGTAGATGATGCCTCTCTGGAGCCACATCGCCCCCTTCCGGCTCTGCCTGCCCTTGCCTGCCTGTCTCTGGAGGGGGATGGGCTAGTCCACAATCCTTTGTTCTGTGAGTGGGCCTGGTGATGTCTTCAGTTCAGTTACTCAGTCATGTCCAACTCTATGCAACCCCATGAATCACAGCATGCCAGGCCTCCCTATCCATCACCAACACCTGGAGTTCACTCAAACTCACATCCATCGAGTCAGTGATGCCATCCAGCCATCTCATCCTTTGTCATCCCTTTCTCCTCCTGCCCCCAATCCCTCCCAGCATCAGAGTCTTTTCCAATGAGTCAACACTTAACATGAGGTAGCCAAAGTACTGGAGTTTCAGCTTTAGCATCATTCCTTCTAAAGAACACTCAGGGATGATTTCCTTCAGAATGGACTGCTTCGATCTCCTTACAGCCGAAGGGACTCTCAAGAGTCTTCTCCAACACCACAGTTCAAAAGCATCAATTCTTCAGCACTCAGTTTTCTTCACAGTCCAACTCTCACATCCATACATGACCACAGGAAAAACCATAGCCTTGACTAGATGGACCTTTGTTGGCAAAGTAATGTCTCTGGCAGTGTCTTAGGTTAGGGCTTTTCACGTAGCTCTAGTCAGTCCTTTGTTATGTCAGTGGGCCTGATGGTTTCTTAGGTTAAGGCTTTTTGTGGGGTAGCTATCCCACAGTTTGGTTTGCTATCTCAAGTTATTTCCCTCAAATTGCCCTTGGGGCATTCAGGCCCGGTCCTTACTCTAAGCAACGCAGCCCTCAACTTCCTGCCTAGCCCCCACTTGCTGGTGGCAAATGCAGTGGTCTGCACTGCTTCTCTGCTGGGAGTTACCATTGGGCATGTAATCTGTGGGGTTTAATTATTTTTCCTTCTGGCTATGTTGCCCTCTGTGGATCCAAGACTTGCCACAGACTCACCAATGAAAGTGCTTCCTGTTGTTTGGAAACTTCTCTTTTTTAAGACTCCTTTCCCAGGATGGATTTCCATTCCTACCTCTTTTGTCTTTCTTTTTATCTTTTATATTTTTCCTACCTGCTTTTGAAGACAATGGTCTGCTTTTTGAGGTGCCTGATGTCCTCTGTGAGCATTCAGAAGTTGTTTTGTGGAATTTTCTCAGCGTTCAAATGTTCTTTAGATGAATTTGTAGGGAGAAAATGATCTCCCTGTCCTATTCCTCCACTATCTTCTGTAGTTTTCTTTTTTGGTGGCATTTTTGTCTGGTTGAAACTAGAGTGAGGCTGGCCTCACAGAATGCGTTTTGAAGTTTACTTTCCTCTGGAATTTTCCGTAAGACTTTGAGTAGAATAGATGTTAGCTCGTCTCTAAATTTTTGGTAGAATTTACCTGTGAAGCCATGTGGGCCTGGTCTTATGTTTGTTGGAAGATTTTTTATTACTGTTTCAATTTCTGTGCTTGTGATGGGTCTGTTAAGATGCTCTATTTGTTCTTGGTTCAGTTTTGAACCAGGAAGGTTATACTTTTCTAAGAAATTCTCCATTTTTCCAAGTTGTCCATTTCATTGGCATATAATGCTATTGTACTTTTCTAAGAATTTGTCCATATCTCCCCAGTTGTCCATTTCATCCAAGTTGTCAATTTTATTGGCATATAATTGCTCATAGTCGTCTTTTATGATCTTTTGTATTTGTGTGTTGTCTATTGTGATTTATCATTCTCATTTCTAATTTTATTGATTTGATTCCTCTCCTTTTTTCTTTTTTCCTTGATGAACGTGGCTAACAATTTGACTGTTTTATATATCTTCTCAAAGAACCAGTTTTTAGTTTTGTTGATTTTTGCTTTATTTCCTTGTCTCCTTTGTTTTCTTTTTCCTTTATTTCTGCTCTGATTTTAATGGTTACTTTCCTCTATTAACTTTGGAGCTCTTTTGTTCTTATTTTTCTAGTTGCTGTAGGTATAAAGTTAGGTTGTTTATTTGATGTTTCTCTTGTTTCCTGAGGTAGGCTTGTATTGCTATAAACCTCACTCTTTGCACTGCTCTTACTGAATCCCGTATGTTTGGGGTTGTGTTTTCATTTTCATTTGTTTCTATCCCTTGAGGCTCAGACAGTATATTTACTATCTGCCTGCAGTATGAGAGACCTGAGTTCAATCCCTGAGTTGGGCAGATCCCCTGGAGAAGGGAATGGCAATACACTTCAGTATTCTTGCCTGAAGAATTCTATGGACAGAGGAGCTTGGCAGGCCCCAGTCCTTGAGGATCACAAAGAGTCAGACATGAATGAGCATCTTTCACTCACTCACTCATACATATTTTGATTTCTTTTTTTTTTTTTAATTTCTTCCATGTGTTATTTAGCCTCCATATTTTTGAGTTTTTAATAGCTATTTTTCCCTGTAGTTGACATCTAATCTTACTGCACTGTGATCAGAAAAGATGTATGAAATGATATTGCTTTTTAAAATTTACCAAGTCTATTTCTGTGATCCAGGAAGTGATCTATCCAGGAGAATGTTCCGTGAGCACTTGAGAGATAGGTGAAATTTATTTGGTGGGGGGGGGGGTTAAAAATGCCTCATAGATATTAATTAGGTCTAACTGGTCCATTGTATCATTTAAAGCTGTGTTTCCTTGCTAATTTTCTATTTGGTTGATCTGTCCATAGGTGTGAGTGAGGTATTAAAGTCCCCAACTATTATTGTGTGTTAGTGCTAATTTCCCTTTTCATACTTGTTAGCATTTGCCTTATGTATTGAGGTGCTCCTATGTTGGGTACATATATATTTATAATTGTTATGTCTTCTTCTTGACTTGATTCTATGATCATTATGTAGTGTTCTTCTTTGTCTCTTACCATGGTCTTTATTTCAAAGTCTATTTTACCTGATATGAGTATTGATACTCCTGCTCTCTTTTGGTCTTCATTTGCATGGAATGTGTCTTTCCAGCCCCTCATTTTCAGGACTGAAGAGCTTTTATCGAAAGATACGCTTTTATCCTTATAGGGATCCCATTGTATATTATCTATCGCTTTTCCCTTGCTGCTTTTAATATTTTATCTTTGTGTTTAATTTTTGTAAGTTTGATTAATATGTGCCTTGGATTGTTTCACCTTGGGTTTATCCTATTTGGGATTCTCTGTGTTTCTTGCACTTGGGTGGCTATTTCTTTTCCCATTTTAGGGAAGTTTTCAGCTCTTACCTCCTCAAGTATTTTCTCATGCCTTTTATTTTTGTCTGCTTCTTCTGGGACACCTATAGTTCAGATGTTGGAGGGTTTAACATTGTCCCAGAGATCTCTGAAGTTTTTCTCATTTCTTTCAATTCTTTTTATATTTTTTCCTCTCTGCTTCATTTATTTCTACCATTTCATCTTCCACCTCATTTATCCTCTCTTCTGCCTCAGTTATTCTACTGCTGGTTCCCTCCAAAGTGCTTTTAATCTGTTATTACATTGTTCATTAGTGATTGACTCTTCTTTATTTCTTCTATGTTCTTGTTAAACACGTTTTACATTTTCTCAATCCTTGTCTCTAGTCTATTTTGTTGTCAAGATTTTAATGATTTTCACTATCATTATTCTGAATTATTTTCAAGGTAGACTCCCTATTTCCTCCTTTGTTATTTGGTTTGGTGGGGCTTTCTCATGTTTCTTAACCTGCTGAATATTTCTCTTCCTTTTAATTTTGTTTAGATTGCTGTGTTTGTGGTATGCTGTCTGCAGGTTGGAAGTTCGGGCTTCTTCTTAATTGTGAAGTCTGTCCCTGTGGGTGGAGTTGGACTAGTGACTTGTCAAAGTTTCCTGGTTGGGGAGCTTTCATTTATATTCTGGTGGGTGGACCTGTATCTCTTCTCTCTGAAGTGCAGTGAAGTGTTCAGTAGTGAGTTCTGGGGTGTCTATGGGTTTAGCATGGCTTTGGGCAACCAAGTCTTTTAATGTTCAAAGTTGTGTTCCTGTTTTGCTAGAGAATTAGCGTGGCATGTCTTTCACTGGAACTTACTGGCTCTTGAGTGGAGCCTGGTTTCGAAGCTGCTATGGAGACTCTTGGGTGAACTCTTGTCTGTTAATGTTCCCTTGAGTTAGGAGTTCCCTGATGTTCTAAAGTTCTGAAGTTAAGCCTCCTGTCTCTGGCTTTTGGTCCTCCCCTTACAGTAGCCTCAAGACTTCTCCATCCATATAGCACAGAAGATTAAAAAAAAAAAAAAAACTCTAGGTTAATTGTGAGAGGATTCTCCACAGCTAGTAGCATCCAGAGATATTCACAGAGTTATATTTAGAAGAGAAGAGGGAGGAAAGAGATAGAGGTGACCTGGAGGAGAAAAGGGAGAGTCAAAAGGTGAGAGAGCAATCAAGCCAGTAACCAAATCCTTAAGTGAAAATGGATACTGAACATTAGATTCTTAAAGGTACAAAATTGATAACAAGTAACAAAAAGCAAAGAATAAACATCTATAATAGATATTAAAATCTCAAAAATACAATATAAAAAATACAAAACAAAATCGATCACAAAAATTAAAAAATATGTATATGGAATCATTTTAATAGGATTTTTTGAAAGGTAGGTTATAAAAATAAAAGTTAATTGAGGAATAAAGAACTCATTAAAATTAAAAAAAGTAATAGTAAAAATATATCTAGAAATTTCTCTAGATCTGTTGTGGCCAATGTGGGGTCAGTTCAGTGACACATAGTCCCTTATTCATGTTTGTACTTGTTCTCAAGATCTATGGTTACCCCTCAAATGTACACTTTCAACATTAACTGAAGGATTTTAATCTGTGCACCTGTCACTTCCAGAGCAGTTCCCCCATCTTTGTTTATTTTGACTTCCTCTGTTTTCAAGTCTCTTCGGTGTCTAATTTCCACCATAATACAATGGGGCAAATGTGGCCATTTATTTAGGCTCACTTGTTCAGTTGTGCTGTGGGGGAGAGGCACTACAAACAAATATCACTGGCCTGTGTGAGGAATGCTCACCATGCATGGACCAAATTGGGTTTGGCACAGCCCAAGGCATCATGTACTTTCCAGGTCCACACTGCTCAGGCTCCATGGTGCTCTGCAAGTGCACAGTGTCAAGTGGACCCTGCATTTCATGCACTTTCCAGGTTTATGCTGCTCAAGTTCTCAGGTGCTCTGTAAGGGCACAGACCCTGATGGGCTGTGTATTTTGTGCCTTTGCCAGGTCCAAGCACCTCAGGCAACCAGGTGCTTGGTGAGTACTATCCCAGGTGGAGCTTTCATTTTATGAACCTCCCTGGTCCCAACTGCTTGGTTTCCCAGGTGTGCCATGTGTCTCCTCTGGGGAGCCATCTCAGGCTACGACACTACTGGCAGATATGAACCATCCAGGATCCCAGGAAGACATGTTTAGCAACTGGGAACCTGTTGACAGTTTGGTGGAAGATGCAGTCTCTGGGGCTGAGATTGCAGTAGTCCCTTGCCTGTGGCCTTGGATGTTGAACACTTGCCTCTCTGCCATTGGGGAGAGAGGGCCTTATATGGCATCTGGCTTATGCTCCTTTGGTACTCGCTCAATCCTTTGTTCCATTTTCAGAAGAGGGTTTTTTGTTTGTTTGTTTGTTTTTGTTTTGTCTCTCTGGCATCCCATGCTTTGAATTGCTATCTCACATTAGTTCCCTCAGATTGTCCTCAGGGCATTCAGTCCAAGTTTTTACTCTAATGGCCAACAATGCAGCCCACACCTCCCTGCCCAGCTCCCACTCACTGCTGGCAGACACGGACATTTGTGACACTTATCTGTTAGCAGTTGCAGTTAAGCACGTAGTCTGTGGTGTTTATTATTTATTTTTGTTCTTTGTCTCAGTTATGTTGCCCTCTGAGATTTCAAAGCTCCCCAGAGACAAGCCTGTGACAGGGTTTCTTACTGTGTGGGAACTTCTCCTCCTTCACGACTCCCTCCTCAGGATGGGTCTCCATACCTAAATTTGTCTCTGTTTTCATATGTAACATTTTGCCCTATCCCCTTTCAAAGGAATTGGGCTGCCTTTCTGGTGTCCTCTACCAGTGTTCAGAAGTTGTTTTGTGGGTGTTGCTTAGGATTCAAATAATCTTTTGATGAATTTGTGGGCAAGAAAAGGATCTCCCCGTCCTAATCCTCTGCCATCTTGGCACTGCGTGCTATTCTGCCTTTTCTAAATCCATATTGAACATCTGGAAGTTCTCAAATCACATATTATTGAAGCCTAGCTTGGAGCTAGCCTATGAGATCAGTGCAACTGAACAGTTGTTTGAGCATTCTCTGGCATTGTCTTTCTTCGAGATTGGAACAAAAACTGACATTTTCCAGTCCTGTGGCCACTGCTGAGTTTTTCATATTTGCTGGCATATTGAGTGCATCACTTTCACAGCATTATCTCTTAGAACTTAAAGTAGCTCAGCTGGAATTCTATCACCTCTACTAGCTTTGCTCATAGTGATGCTTCCTAAGGCCCACTTGACTTCACATTCCAGTATGTCTGGCTTTAGGTAAGTAATCACATCATCATGGTTATTTGGGTCACTAAGATCTTTTTTGTATACTTCTTCCATGTATTCTTGTCATCTCTTCTTAATATCTTCTGCTTCTATTATGTTCATACCATTTTGTCCTTTATTGTGCCCATCTTTGAAAGAAATGTTCCCTTGCTATCTCTAACTTTCATGAAGAGATCTCTAGTCTTTCCCATTCTATTGTTTCTCTATATTTCTTTGCATTGATCACTGAGGAAGGCTTTCTTAATTCTTTTTGCTATTCTTTAAAACTCTTCATTTAGATGGATTTATCTTTCCTTTTTTCCTTTGTCTTTAATGTTTCTTCTTTTCTCAGCTATATGTAAGGTCTCCTCAGACAACCATTTTGCCTTTTTGCATTTCTTTTTCTTGGGGATGGTTTTGATTACCACTCCCTGCACAATGTCATTAACTTCCATCCACAATTCTTCAAGGAGTCTGTCTATCAGATCTAATCCCTTGAATATATTTGTCACTTCCACTGTATAATCATAAAGGATTCAATTTTGTTTGTACCTGAATGGTCTAGTGGTTTTCCCTACTTTCTTCAATTTAAGTCTGAATTTGGCAATAAGGAGTTCATGATCTAAGCCACAGTCAGCCCCCAGTCTTATTTTTTACTGACTTTATAAAGCTTATCCATCTTTGGCTGCAAATAATATAATCACTTTGATTTCAGTATTGATCATCTGGTGGTGTCCATGTGTACATTCTTCTCTTCTGTTATTGGAAGAGGGTGTTTGCTATAATCAGTACATTGTCTTGGCAACACTCTGTTAGCCTTTGACCTGCTTCATTTTGTACTCTTAGTCAAACTTGCCTGTTACTCCAGATCTATTGATTTTTGCATTCCAGTCCCGTATGATGAGGAAGGCATCATTTTTTTATGTTGGCTGTAGAAGGTCTTGTAGGTCATCACAGAACCATTCAACTTCAGCTTACTTAGCATTAGTAGTTGGGGCATAGCCCTGGATTACTGTGATATTGAATGGTTTGCTTTGAAATGAACAGAAATAATTCTGGCGTCTTTGAGATTGCAATCTAGAGCTGCATTTTGGACTCTTTTGTTTACTATGAGTGATACTCCATTTATTCTAAGGGATTCTTAGCCACAGTAGTAGATATAATGGTCATTTGAATTAAATTCCCCTATTTTGGTCCATTTTAGGTCACTTATTCCTAACATGTTGATGTTCATTCTTGTCATCTCCTGTTTGACCATTTCAAATTTGCCTTGATTCATGGACCTAACATTTCAGGCTCCTATGCAATATTGTTCTTTCAGCATTGGGCTTTATTTCCATCACCAGTCACATTCACATGGATCACAGCTTTGTCTAGCTCAATGAAACTACAAGCCATGCCACGTAGGGCCACCCAAGACAGACAGGAATG
>SJYC01125881.1:0-23965 GCA_006408675.1 Madoqua kirkii
ATCTCTTAGAACTTAAAGTAGCTCAGCTGGAATTCTATCACCTCTACTAGCTTTGCTCATAGTGATGCTTCCTAAGGCCCACTTGACTTCACATTCCAGTATGTCTGGCTTTAGGTAAGTAATCACATCATCATGGTTATTTGGGTCACTAAGATCTTTTTTGTATACTTCTTCCATGTATTCTTGTCATCTCTTCTTAATATCTTCTGCTTCTATTATGTTCATACCATTTTGTCCTTTATTGTGCCCATCTTTGAAAGAAATGTTCCCTTGCTATCTCTAACTTTCATGAAGAGATCTCTAGTCTTTCCCATTCTATTGTTTCTCTATATTTCTTTGCATTGATCACTGAGGAAGGCTTTCTTAATTCTTTTTGCTATTCTTTAAAACTCTTCATTTAGATGGATTTATCTTTCCTTTTTTCCTTTGTCTTTAATGTTTCTTCTTTTCTCAGCTATATGTAAGGTCTCCTCAGACAACCATTTTGCCTTTTTGCATTTCTTTTTCTTGGGGATGGTTTTGATTACCACTCCCTGCACAATGTCATTAACTTCCATCCACAATTCTTCAAGGAGTCTGTCTATCAGATCTAATCCCTTGAATATATTTGTCACTTCCACTGTATAATCATAAAGGATTCAATTTTGTTTGTACCTGAATGGTCTAGTGGTTTTCCCTACTTTCTTCAATTTAAGTCTGAATTTGGCAATAAGGAGTTCATGATCTAAGCCACAGTCAGCCCCCAGTCTTATTTTTTACTGACTTTATAAAGCTTATCCATCTTTGGCTGCAAATAATATAATCACTTTGATTTCAGTATTGATCATCTGGTGGTGTCCATGTGTACATTCTTCTCTTCTGTTATTGGAAGAGGGTGTTTGCTATAATCAGTACATTGTCTTGGCAACACTCTGTTAGCCTTTGACCTGCTTCATTTTGTACTCTTAGTCAAACTTGCCTGTTACTCCAGATCTATTGATTTTTGCATTCCAGTCCCGTATGATGAGGAAGGCATCATTTTTTTATGTTGGCTGTAGAAGGTCTTGTAGGTCATCACAGAACCATTCAACTTCAGCTTACTTAGCATTAGTAGTTGGGGCATAGCCCTGGATTACTGTGATATTGAATGGTTTGCTTTGAAATGAACAGAAATAATTCTGGCGTCTTTGAGATTGCAATCTAGAGCTGCATTTTGGACTCTTTTGTTTACTATGAGTGATACTCCATTTATTCTAAGGGATTCTTAGCCACAGTAGTAGATATAATGGTCATTTGAATTAAATTCCCCTATTTTGGTCCATTTTAGGTCACTTATTCCTAACATGTTGATGTTCATTCTTGTCATCTCCTGTTTGACCATTTCAAATTTGCCTTGATTCATGGACCTAACATTTCAGGCTCCTATGCAATATTGTTCTTTCAGCATTGGGCTTTATTTCCATCACCAGTCACATTCACATGGATCACAGCTTTGTCTAGCTCAATGAAACTACAAGCCATGCCACGTAGGGCCACCCAAGACAGACAGGTCATGGTGGAGGGTTCTGACAAAAAGTGGTCCACTGGAGAAGGGGATGGAAAACCACTTCAGTATTTTTGCTGTGAGAACCCCATGAACAGTATAAAAATTTTCGGTATTTGCAAAGTAGCAATAGTGATTACCTTCCAGAGTGCTGTGTGTAATGAGATGATATTTGTAAATTGATAAGCATAAAACTTACTCACAGGAAATGTGTGATCCATGGTAGATTTTATTAATATGTTTCCATGGCTGGGTCTTGGTAGTTCTTGACTTATGGTCAATTGTGCTAACTGGTGAATGATGGGAAAGTGAGTTTCTGCTTCTAGCAATCTTTCTCTTAGGCTTTCTGGAACAACAACAACAACAACAACAACAACAAAAACTGGGATACTTTTGTGAACTATCCGAGTTTCCAAGTTTTCACGTTCCAGAGAGCCTAAAATTGCTTTGGGGTCCTATTCAGTGAATAAGGACTCCTCTAAAGGTGTTTTCATGTTAATTGTTTTTCCTCAATCAGACATTTTAGCCTGGTGCAGGTAGCTATGGGCTAGGCCTGAGGACTGAACTCCTGTCCAAACACCAAATGACTATTACATTTCAGAACATGTGGTGCAGTGAGTTGTGGTTGTTCTGACATCAGCATGGAAACAAAACTGCTACCAATGGAAATGGGAACAAGTCCTTAAATGGTCTTGAAAACTAAAAAAAAAAAAAAAAAAAAAAAAGTTCTTGAAAGGGGAACTGTGAATCTCCACACTAAGAATTCTTTTTCTCATACATTTTGCCCAGAGTTCTCTTCTGTGTGTATTTACCTCCCTCTGCAATTTGTTAAGGAGGGAACTGGGTTTCAACATATGTTTTCCTAAAATGTCTAATTATCTTCCTCAGAAGGAGTGAAGGTGAGTGTTAGTTGCTCAGTTGTGTCCAACTTCTAAGCTGAAAGGAATGTCCCTGTAAGCCTGTGGCTCACTTGGCAAAACCAGCTGGCCTTCACACACTGAAGAGCACAGCAGCGTCATTGCCTGACCTTCTTAAGCACCATGGACTGAAAATGAAAAATGCATTTTTATTCCTTGATGACTTTATCAAGCCAACTGTCGGGGGCTTTTGGTGCTTTTTAAAATTCTTCTTCTTCACTTTTTAAAGTGGTATAAATCTAGCAATCTTTATTACTTCTATCTGGTTTGAAGGCAAAGTACTCCAATTTTCATTTCATAGTTTGTAAAATCCAGTGAGTGGGAGAAAGGACATTTTGGATGGGCTTAAGATGTGGGAGACAAGCTAGTTCACTCCATTTTATGTTCTGTTTGGCCAGAGGGAAACTCTGCCTGTGCCAAGGGATCCCCAAGGGATGACAACCTGGTTTCCCTTTTTCCTCTGTGTGCTGATAACTGAATAAGAGACAATAGTGAAGGAATAATAGAAAATCTGTGAAAGATCACTGTATCCAAATCACTTATGTACAAGAACATTCTTCCAGGGAGGGCAGTTGACTTGTACAAAGTCACAGAAGATGCCGGTAACAGACCAAGGTCTAGAAACTCAGCCTCTTTTCTTCCTTTCTCACTGATACTCTTTCTTTTTCACCCCAACATACTATATGTACTTACCTATGTGCTGAATGTTGGGTATCTATTGCTGTCATTTGGTATTAACTTGTGATCGGTGCTAACCCCTCCCTGGGGAAAGTACGGTACAGAAAAACCTTTAATAGGTTTGCCACACACATATTCTATTGGCACTATTTCTAAAACAATCATCACAGGTATTTTTTGAGTTGCTTTAATCAGCTATGTAGCATTTAAGCCCTCTTAATTCATAGAAGCAGTTATTGGGATCTCCAATTAACAGATCAGAGAAGTAACAACTTACCTAGGATCACACACAGCAAGTAGGCAAATGGTACACTGAAGATTTGAAGCCAAGCCTGGCTGATACAATATATCACTCCTTTTCATTGCAGTTTAAAGAATATTTTGACTCAGAGGGAAGGCAGCAAACCATACAGAGAAAGACTACCATTTGCACGCCCTAAATATTTTCAGGAAGATCTGGTTTTATGCAGAAAAATGATGCTTAGATACAGGGTCATATGTCATCATGGTTAAATCCATCATCACTTTGGTTTAAAATGTTTAAAAACTCCAATTAGGTGTGTTATTTCAAATATAAAATATATGACAATTTTTTTTTTCATCAACAAGCCTAGCTACCTGGCTGAAGTTTTTGACATATTTATAAATGTCCCCATGTGCACAGACCATACAAGCTTGTGGTTTCCCACTTTCTGGAGGCTATAACAGAAATAAGAGATGAAAGTTATTTTTAATTTGGCCTCTGGATGAACATCCAAGTCCTCCTTTCCAGCAGCTAAGCCGATATGCTTTCTCAACAGGGTATTAATTATCTGGCTCTAGGAATATAAACAGATGGGCTGTTCTGGCAGCTTCAGCTGCCCTGCTGGCCATAATACAATTGCTTGTGGACCCAGCAGGACTCAGAGGCTTTAGCAGAGAACATCGTCCTCTTCAGTAAACTCAGACAGGTGTACTAAGTAACTTGTTAAACACATTTATTGATTTCTTGACAGTAACGAAACACAGTGAGAGACCATTATTAACAAGAAAAGAAAGGCATTCATTTGTACTTTGTGAGATCCAGTTGCACCTGGAGAGAAAAAACACCCCTTACCCAGAATTTACAAGGCAAAGTGCATTCCTTCAAGGGAGCATCATTGGCACGGGGGTATACATTTTGAAATGCAAGGAATCTGTTGCCTGTTATCTCAGGATGAAGCTCACCTCCTATTTATGATCAAGCCATGGAGTGGAATTAAAATTATGCTTAGCTTATCAAATGCATTCCTGATTGTCACAACTTCAGTAAAAACTCGCTGCAAATTAACAAAACATAGATGAAGGAACAAGTAAAAGCAAGAATGCAGTTGTATGAAGACAGAGCTTAGCCTGTAAGGAAGAATAATAGATCAAAGCAAGAAAAATGAAATTAACTTGTTAAACACATTTATTGAGCTTTTAACAATAACCAAACACAATGTATGACCTTTGGAAAACAAGAAACAGCAATGGATAAATCTGAACTTGGCAAATCCTAGTATAGATATATGACAAAAAGGAGAAATTTCCATTTTTTAATAGTCTGTGGTGATTATACACACACACACACACACACACACACACACACACATACACAATGTGTATCTCTTCAATATCTGTCCTTTTTCTTTTTGAATTGTTGAGTAGATGGAAGAATCATAATCTAGAATATGTCCATGGCTAACTTTATACGGCTCACCTGTTACCAGCACCTTTAAAGGATCTTAGGACACTATCCAAGATTACTTGATGCAAACAACAAAGTCCACTTGATACTGTCAGACCTGTGTTTTCTCCTCTCTCTGAGAATTTTGTATGTACAAAGACTGAAAAGTCTTATTGGGTAGATTCATTTGTTCCAGAAAACAGTATCAAAATTGTACTCAAGTTAGATTGTTATTTTCTTCTAAAACCTTTAATAAATGAGTCTTTTGTTTCTGAAACTTGACTTTCTATCTTGGTTGCTGTGTGAGTGTGTTTGCATGTATATATATTTGCATGTATGTGTGTTTGTGAGTGTGTGTAAGAGATGTACTCCTCTGCCAAGGTTTTGCAGACACTTTTCATGAAGGAAGGGCCAATCCAAAGAGTGAATGAAGCTTGAAGGAGGGAAGGAGACAGAAGAAAGAAGAGGGACATTTTAGGTTACATCAATTCACAGTCGTAGCATTTCACTGAGGTGGAATTCTTCTTGGCTTGGTTCCCTACTTGAGGAGCCATTCATTTACTGGAAAGAGAGAGAAAGAAAGAAAGAAAACAAAATGAACAACACAATACAAGGCATAATTGGATGAATTTGCACATGGATTGGGCAACTTACTCCAAAGGAGAAGGGACAGTTTTTAAATGTCTGCTTATTTGTATGTATCCCAACTGTCCTCTCACCTTCTAATGAACCTTTGGGTCTGAGATATCTAATAGTATTGTCAATAGCTACATGTGGCTATACACACACACACACACACACACACATTAATTAAAACTATTAGTTGCATTGTCATACTAGCCACACTTCAAATGTTCAATAGCCACGTGTGGCCAATAGCTACCATATTGGTCAATGCAAACACAGAACATTTCATTGTGTCAAGAAGCTATAGTGTATGGTGTTGCTTTAGACCAGAGGTGGGCAAATGACAGCTTGCAAGCCAAATCCAGCTGTGATCTGCTTTTGTGAATATAGTTTTATTAGAACACAGTCACACTGACTTATTTACATATTGTCTATAGCTTCTTTCACATTACAACATCAGAGCACAGCAGAGCACAAAGCCTATATTTCTCATCTGGCCCTTTGCAAAAAATGTTAGCTGATCCCACTCAAACTATAAGTTCTTTAGGGATAGGGTCATGCCTCCATCATCTAGCTAAGTGCTTGGCACATAACAAGTGAAAGTGAGAGTCAAAGTTACTCAGTTGTGTCTGACTGTTTGCTACCCCACGGACTGTATAGTCCATGGAATTCTCCAGGCCAGAATATTGGAGTGGGCTGTCGTTCCCTTCTCCAGGGGATTTTCCAACTCAGAGATCAAACCCATGTCTCTCATATTGCAGTCAGATTCTTTACCAGCTGAGCCACCAGGGAAGCCTAGCACATAATAGGTACATAATAAATAAATGTTGAATAAAGAGAAGTCTCAATGAATGAATGAGTTGAGTATTCCTGGATGGAAAGAAACAGAAATTATAGTTTTAGTACTCTGGGTATGTCTGAAAGAGAGAGAAAACTAAAGAAATTTGGGGGAAGTTGGAGCTTTACAATGGAGGCTAGTAGTGGTAGTTGCTTCTAAAACTTGTATGGTAACATTCACAGTCCCCATATTCAAGTAACATATTATCAGTACAAAGGACTTCCCTATCCAGTGTCTCATTTCTTCCTCACAACAAATCATGATATAGATGGTATAAGGACTGTCATGGGAGCCAGGGCTAGAGAGGTAAATGATTTGGCTTGTTAGTGTCAGAACCAGGCCTGGAACTCTGGTATCCTCTCTCCTGGTTGAAGACATCCTGATGAGTCATCTCCACTTTCCTTTCCATATTGGAATTTTACAGCAATGATCAATAGGTACTTAGTGTGTAGAAGGAAAGAAAGTGAGTTGATGTGGGTTACAGAAGGTGGGAGGCACCCTGAATAACCCCTTTAGTAGGAATTCTAATCACTTCTAGACACAAAGCACTGGAAGAAATGTTCAGAAACATATCTCATTGGGCCCTAACCACCTGGTATCTACAGTTATTTGTTCACCTTCTAAGGGAAAAGGGATCTATTTGTACATAACTATAAGTTTTAGTGCTTCTACTTATCCTATTTTAACACATAACTTTGGGGAAATCAGCTTCTCTGAGTTCTTCTGTAAAATGGTGATAAAAATGCTATCTTGTTTGTACCAGACAAGATTTAAATATTTGATCTGTTTCTGATTATGACATATAATTTTTTTTTCAATAAAAAAGCACCACAAAATATCATTTACAATGATGATTCCTACAAAAAGAAATAATTGAAAACCTTTCAGAGTAGGTTTAAGTAAGAAGACTAGAGTGACTTGTGTCTACTGCTGTCTGAACCCACCTCTATACTGAAGCTTCTGCGCCCGGTTGTTTGGACAGTCCTTCCCCTGTAAACTGAAGTTGATGTTGGTGCGGATGCAGCGGTTGTTGAGTGACTGGACAGGCCTGAAATTGTCACTCATGCTCAGAAAGATCTGAGATGGTTGATTCTGGCTGAGCAGACGTAAGGAATGCATCTGAGGGGAGAGAAACAGCTGTGAGACCCACCCGTCCTCTTACATGTAGTAGGGAAGAAATAAGACTACATAGACCAAGGCCAGCCTTGGCAGTGCCAGCTGTATGGAAAAGTGTACCTGAGTCTTCCACAGACGCTGACCCATGGGTTCACTTGGTGCAACCCACTGATGCCTCCATGCTTGGAGAGAGCCTTACTTTAAGCTCACTGGTTCCTGGTGTGCCTTTGGACAAGTCAGTGTTTATTCTCTGTCCTATGACACACTATCAAAGGAGGAAACTCAAATGCATATTCTCCAGAGGCTCTTCTCACTCTCACACCCTGAAGTTGAGTAATTTAGGGAATTACTTTCTGATATGAGTATTATCAAAATTAAGTGACTGGTACAGGAGTCAAAGCTAAACTAAGCTGGATTAATTATTTTTCTGTGACTATCAGGACCAAGAGCTGGACTAAAATGGTTTCAGCAACGTTCCACCCAGAACTGTGAAATTAAGGAAAACTCTCTAGCATAGAGGAGGATGAACCATGGTGTAAGGGGAGCAGGAGAGTGCAGACAGAAAGGGTTTCTGTAGTTTTGATACCAGTGAATTCTTGACATCAATTTCTGATCTTAAATTCCATAAGATATCATGAGTAAATCTTTTTTTCTAAGTTCAAGTTATCCCAAAGTGTTTGCTTGTCACTAAAAAAATCCTAATAAATACAGATAGCATCAGGCACTTCAAATTGTTCAAAGTTGTCAAGTTGTGAGTATATGTCCTATAAAGGAATTTGGTTTTGCTTCTTTTGCTTGTGTTTCCTTTGAACTTTTATAGACCTTCACAATCACAGGATAGACTCATGTAATTTACCCCCTCATTATAATGAAAAGAATTCACTTCACAGAAGAGGGACCACAGGCTTAGGAGTACATAATGATCCATGAACAAAACTGACCTCAGAAGCCAGGTTTCCTGATTCCAATCCAGTTCTGAGAAATGCTAGCTAGCCCAACAAGGAATACTGTGGGAAGCTCTAAAAAATCCTACATTCAAATATGCTTATGAAATGCTACACATCATATTGCCTCCTCTTGGAGATAGACATATCTTATCATTCTAAAAGCCCTAAGAAGACTCCCAGCAATGAAACTGATTTGGTTCTTTTTAGGTACAATTTTTTCAAGCATATTTGACAATATCATCCATTTTGCTCATCTGCTTTTTGAATACTAGAATTGGCAGAGCACACTTTGGAAACTAACACTTATTCCTTTCTCACTCAGGCAGGCAGGGCACATCTATAATTATTTCAAGCTCAGTCTTTCCAGATACTAGTTCCTTAAACATAGGTGTGATGAGCTGAATTGTCTACACCACAGATGCAAATGTTAGAGTCCTAAACCTCAGTACCTCAAATATGACCTCATTGGGAAACAGGGTCCTTCTGCAGTTTAATCACTCAGTTGTATTTAACTATTCGTGGCCCTATATGAACTGCAGCACACCAGACTTCTCTGTCCTTTACCATCTCTCAGAGACTGCTCAAATTCATGTCCATTGTGTTAGTGATGCCACTCAATCAACTCATCCTCTGCCATCCCCATCTCCTGCCTTCAATCTTTTCCAGCATCAAGGTCTGTTCCAATGAGTCAGTTACTTGCAATAGGCGAACAAAGTATTGGAGCTTCAGCTTCAGCATCAGTCCTTCTAATGAATATTAAGGATTGATTTCCTTTAGGATTGACTGGTTTGATCTCCTTGAAATACAAGGGACTCTCAAGAGTCTTCTTAAACACCACAGTCAAAAGCATCAATTATTCGGCACTCAGCCTTCCTTATGGTCCAACTCTCATATCCATGCTGACTACTGGAAAAAACCGTAGCTTTGACTATATGGTCCTTTGTCAGAAAAGTAATATCTCTGCTTTTTAATATGCTGTCTACATTTGCCATAGCTTTTCTCCCAAGAAGCAAACATCTTTTAATTTCACAGGTCCAGTCATCATCTGCAGTGATATAAAGTCTTTCACTTTTTCCACTGTTTCCCCATAAAGTGATGAAATGGGATGCCATGATCTTTGTTTTTGAATTTTGAGGATCATTATAGATGTAATTAAATGAGGTTATTGAAGTGAGTCCTAATCTAATATGACTAATTGGGGTAGACCCTAATCCCATTTGACTGATATTCTTATTAAGGGGGATTTGGACAAAGAGATATAGACATTGGGAAAATGCCATGTAAAGATAAAGGGAGATTGAGGTGATGCTTCTATAAGCTAAGGAATATCAAAGCTTTTTAGAAAACCACCAGAAACCAGGGGAGAAGTATAGAACAAATTCCTCCTTACTTCATCTGAAGGAAATGTCTCTGCAGACAGCAGATCTTAGACTTAGAGCTTCCAGAACTGTGAGGTAACATATTTCAGTTTAAGCCACCAAATTTGTGGTATTTTGTTAAAGCAGTCCAAGCAAATAAATACAATAAGCACTCCAAAAACCCAACTGGTGTTCCCATCATCTTCCCCATTAGCTAAAAGATCACAGAGAAACTCACCTGCATCCTGGTTATATAGACAGGTTTGTTCATTATTATCCAGTTTGCTGTCTCATAGCAGGGTGGGATAGTCATGGACCCATCATAAGTAATGAAACTAGAGGTCTCTGGATATAGTTCTTCTATATTAAGTCCTTGTAGTAAATATGCATCATCTAAAGAATAAAATAAGCTTAAGAATTAGGACTCTTGAGAAAGTGTTGGTTATTACTGATAACACTTTTTTTTTTTTTTTTGGTCCTTTTCAGATTAGAGTAGACTGTCAGGATAGGCTGTAGAAACAGTCTTCCAAATATAATCTTTTTTAAACAAACAAAAAATATGTTTGTTTTTTGCTCTAGTACTAGTCATGGCAATATGGAGCCACCAAAATGTTTTAGGCAGAGGAATAACATGATAAGATTCACAATGATGCTTCCTCTGATGGTGGCTTGGCCATGCAATATAAAATTGAATGTAATGAATAAGAAAAGAAAGCATTCAGCACATCTTTATTAAAGGTTAACATTATTTGTTTAACCTAACTTACACTTTGACTATATTGGATATGTTACCATGCTGCTATTATTGTATTGTATTTTATTAAGTGTGATAAGGAGGAGGGACTGAAGGAGACTACAGAATGAGGGGCATTCCAGGCATGGTTCTAGAGTAAAGAAAAAAAAATTAAGGTTTTTCTGAAACTATAATCAGCCTCTGTGTTGCATACACATTTGAGGACAGGTGTGTGTGTGTGTGTGTGTGTGTGTGTTTGTGTGTGTGCTGGGGTAGAGTGTGAAGGCCAGAATCAAGAGGCTATGTTTGTGGATTTAACCCATGTAAAAGGATAACAATCTGCTTCCAAAACATGTTGTGCAGATATCCCAGATTCTGCTGCTGTGTAGATTTTCTTTAAAAGAGTTTCCAAAGTCAGCCGAAATTAATCTAGGCTGTTTTATTTTTTCCATTGTCAGTCTGGTTTAGTGAGAGTGTGTTATATGATTTGGTCAGACATATGAAATCCAAACTTTCAAAGAAAGTAGAAGCTCACTAGACTATTAGCATGCATTGCATGGGTCCCACACAGGAGCTGGAGTTCATTTGAGTAAACAAGCTATGTTGCTTATGTGCCCTGTGTTATATTCACTTTGAAGATAATTTTATTTAGTATTATATTGACCTTCCTCTCACCTCCCAAGAAGCTAGATTTGACCAAAACATACCTAGGGGTAACAGAGAAACACATGTCATTAAGCACCTTGTTTATACCAGTCTTTGTCCAGGCACCTTATCTAATCCTCATCTCAACTCTCTCAACATCAGTATTAGTATCCTTATTTTATTGATGAGGAAATTACCTCAGAGAGGTTAATAAACTTGCCTGAAGCTATACAGTAAAGATATGGTAGAGCTAGGAGCTGAGGTCTACTTAGTTCTATATCTCTTCACCAGAACATATTGAGTGCTACAAGTATAGTGTGGTAGTATAATCCTATATAGTATAGCTTTTACTAGCATATTGGCTTCCAAAATTCACAGTCCTTTTGGCAATATTTTCCTTTTTCCTTCTTTTATGGATTAATGGCATTGATTTTCTCAACTGTCTCAACAGAATGATTTTTCACAATTTCTTTTTTCTTCCTAGTCATCTAATGAATGTTGAAATAAAGTAAATGGACAGTGTGACTACTGGCTGTCATTTTGTGGTGATTTTACCCCATGATTCCATGCTAACTCCTTACTCTTTACACCTCTTGAACCAGTTGATGAGATAGATATAGATATACAAGGTGGCTCAGATGGTAAAACGTCTGCCTGCAATGCGAGAGACTCGGGTTCGATTCCTGGGTCGGGAAGATTCCCTGGAGAAGGAAATGGCAATCCACTCCAGCACTCTTGCCTGGAAAATCCCATGGATGGAGGAGACTGATAGATTACAGTCCATAAGGTCGCAAAGAGTCGGACATGACTGAGCAACTTCACTTTCACTTTCACTTCCAGGGTAGAATTTAAAAACTATCTTTAGAAATGATTTACAATGTTAGATCATGGGCATCTGAGCTGCTGTTTAAAAAATGAGAATATCAATATGAATCCACCACAGGTGTACACGAATTCCCCATCCTGAACTGCCTCCCACCTGCCTCCCCGTACCATCCCTCTGGTTCGTCCCAGTGCACCAGCCCGAGGCATCCTGTATCCTGCATCGAACCTTGACTGGTGACTTGTCTCATATATGATATTATACATGTTTCAATGCCATTCTCCCAAATCATCCCACCCTCGCCCTCTCCCACAGAGTCCAAAAACCAATACAATATTGTAAATTAATTAGCCTCCAATTAAAATAAATAAATTTATATTTAGTGAAAAGCAAAAAAAAAAAAAAAAAGGAAGATATGTTTCTCTCTTCTCTATTTATTCTCTGCCATGATCTCATCCAGGCTTAAATGCTATCTGGATCCTAGTGACTTCCACATTTATATCTGTAATTATCTCTCCTGAAATCCACACTCATATATACAGCTGCCTACTCTATACTTCTTTGAGGCCCATTTCGAGCTTAACATATTTGAAACTTCTGATTCCCTTCTCACCCATGAGTATGTTTCATCCAAGCAAATGGAGTGATTTTTTTGTTAGGAGATCATTTCACTCTCTGCTCAGAGTCTTAGATTAACTTTTTATTATGAAACATCCCCAAAAGAAAGACTGATGGGAAAGAATGACCCCATCTAGTACTAATCTCTGTGTCTCCTCTGGTTTCAGTATGTGCCCAATAATGGTGATGTCACTGTCTTCCTTTGAATGACAATGATTTCACCAGTAGTCCCATGCCAAAGGAGAAGCAGGAGTTGCAGGGGGCTTGGCACCCCACTCCAGTATTCTTGCTTGGAGAATCCCATGGAGGGAGGAGCCTAGTGGGCTACAGTCCATGGGGTCACAGAGTTGGACACGACTGAGCTACTTCACTTCACTTAGGATGGTATGAGCCTGAAATTTCAAATTGCCTGCAAGTTCTGTGCTTAGTTTATGACCCTTCCAAAGTGGAAACATTGCAAAAAGCAAAGAGAAGTCTCTTCAGACTTAACTAAATTTGGGATTAAAAGAACAAGCTGAGCAGCTTCATGTAATGTGAGTATTAGCAATACAACTAGTTTTAAGACCTCAGAGCTAAGCTTTCCTTGTCCATTATGGAGGAAGACAATAGGAAAGAAAGAGCCTATGAACATTCCTGGGACTACCTATGCTAAAATCCTTACTACCCCAATATGGATGAGTAAACTATTGTTCAGGAAATGTTCATTCCCTTCCCAGCCCCAAATCATGGGAGTATTTTTATGTTGGGCTTGGCCATGTGACTTGCTTTGAACAGTGAACAGTGAATAGAGGTGACAGTGTCTGAGTTTCAAGACTAGGCCTTAAATAACATCTTGTATTTCTGATCCCCAACACGAGAAGTACTTGATCCTAGACAAAAAAAAAAAAAAGCCATATTAACTGATCTTATCTGACTTGCAGATTTACAGAATCACTCCAACCAACCCACAGATGCAGCAGTGAGAAATCAATGCCTATTGTTGAATGCTTGTTCATTATGCAGAATTTGCTGACTAATAGAGCCACTCACTAAATTTGTATCATTAACAGAGGGCTTCACTTCTTAGAGCTTTGCTTTCCTCATCTGTAAATTTGTATAGCTAGTAATACCTATTTTGGTAATAGTAGTATGTGAGCACCAGGTGAGATGCTGCATGTGAAGCTCCCTGGAGTATGGAAAATGCTTAGCTAGCATTATTTCAATGTTCCTGATGTTGAAGCAGTTAGCAGAGTGTGTACACATCTGAGTGAGTGTGGCAGATTGAAGCTACACTGGAGTCTAATTCTGGGTAGCAGCAGAAGAATGGGTTTGTTGTGGGGTGGTCAGGGGCCAAAGTCAGGTATTCCTGAGTATTGTGGTTGGATAGTAGCTGTGGCAGGGGGGGGGGGGTTCATTTCTTTCTTGCTTTCTTAAAAGGATGAAAGCAGAGGACTCTGGTAGGTGCCCCTGAGCAGGAGGTGTTGTCTATCAGAGTTCATGGGAAAATGCCAGCATAACCTGCTGTCTCCTGCTGAGCTCCTGGAGGGACTTCTCAGGCTTATGTTTCCCACATTGGTTGTATACTCAGGCATGACTTTTTTTTTTTCAGAAACTTCCTTGTTGCTCCTTTGTTTGGCCAAATTTCCACAGGCTGGCTGCCTCTAGGTGATTAGCTAGAAAAAAGAGTGTTTGCACTTTTCTGCTGAGAAAATCCACCCCTTTCAGCCATATGTCCTAGGCATTGCAATGTCTAGGTCATTCTCACTTGTCCATGCAGAGGAAGAACTGATGAAGGCAAATTTCCTGTCTTTGAGCTCTTCAAGTCCTTTAAATCCTCTCCTTGCATTTGTGTATGTTGTTTGGAATGTCTTTTATTCTCTCCTTCCCTCCTTCTTTCCCTCTCCTTTTTTCTCTCCCACCCTCCTCCCTCTCTCTCCTTTTCTCTCCCTTCTTTCCTCTATTCCTCCCTCCTTTTCTTTCCTTCTGTCTTTCCTCACCAAATGGTTGTTCATCTATTTAGTACTTATCTGAATAGCAATGCCTATTTAAAAGTTTGCCATGGATTTTAGGCAGATTTTTTATGATCCCTAGAGTTCCATTCCAATTTTTAATACATTGTGCTTATTACACAAATCTTTAAGAAACATCATTATATGTCTGCCTCCCTGACTAAAGAGTGAGAGGCTCATTGTTTATTTGAAAGGCCACCTTCCCATAGAGCAAACCCATAAGACTGATTTTGTCTTTGGAAGCAGCCATATCACTTAACATTAATCAGTCTAGAGCTGTGAGGTGGAATGGGTTGCAAAGTTTGACTAATGGTTGACTGCAGCTGGCAATCTCTTAGATGGTGTGTTGGGGTTTAAAGTATACTTTGACGGCTTTTCATGGTCTCTAAACTGCAAGTTCAAGATCTGAAAGCATTTCATTTAATTTTATGCTCTTTTAGTAAAAATGTTAAAAAAACTAACAATCTTTATGAGCAGTTATAAAATGTATTTACAACCCAACATAGAAATGTCTCCCTTTGCTAAGCAATCTAAGTTTGAGCTTAAAGGATTCTATGGGTACTTATGAGGAAGACTGGGATGGTTTTGGAGATAATTATTCTAGCTGATTATCCAGGTTCATTTGTTACCCCCAGCAACCCCAAACTCTTAATAGGGGTGTGCTCTGTGTGGAGGGCCGGTGTCTGGTCCATCTCTATATCTCAAGAGCTTCACTTGGTGCTGTCATGGGGCAGGTATGAAAGACATGTTTGCTGAATTGATGAATAATTGAAAAAAGAAGGGTTCTCCACACTCTTCCTCCAGCAGTCCTAGGTGAGATCTGTAAGAGATTCACTTTATCTTTCCACATCATCATCCATAGCAGTGTTCTCCACCAAGTGAGGACATGCTAAGGGTATGTGGGGTGTTAGAATGTTTGTGTACTGATTTTTACTTTTCAAAAATCAGATTCAAAATCCTAGATTTAGAATGACCTTAGAAACTGAATTTCAACTTATTTACAAGGGAGGGAAAAAAGTGAGGAAGCTCTTTGCTTAAGGACAAAATCTCACTTTCTTGCTCACTTCTAATTAGTTAATTTTTCCCCTGTTATTTTTTTAAATCCCTTTGTGTATACTATTTCCATAACTTACGGCAAGTCCTGCAACCTCTGAGAGTGCTGCAGAAGACAGTGGCATCCTTTCTACTCTACTCTTTTCAACTTTGCACCATTATCTGTTTTTTGCTCACATTTAGGGGATTATACACTCTGGAAACCCAAGGAAATTGGGCAGAATTTTATAGTTCGTGGTGTCACACATGGAAATAAAGAAAAATTCCTTGTCTAACATGAAAGGGAGACCTAGTGACAGAGGGGGAGATGTGGTCCAGATGAGGGCCTTGGAATATGTTGAAGTTGGATCAAACCAGCTGGTGAATGCTTTCTCAGTCACATAATTGGCAAAGCCCTAAATATGGCCAGCTGATATATTGGAGTCTGTCAGCTAGTAGAGTCTCCCAGCTCATTACCAATCCATAGGATAATGATGACCATCATCATAATAATCATATTGCTTTAGACAGGCATGGATGAAAAAGGCACCCTGGGGGTTTCTGCTTGAAATGAGTTGTTTCTCAGCCAACCCTGACTCTAAAGAGTGATTTTCTACAGAATTGAATGATCATGAAGCTGAAAGAGGCCCTTGGAGGTCATTAGTTCTGGCTTTCTGCCTTCAAACAGGACTAACCTTTATAAAATAGTTGCTATATAGAAAATTCAGCAAAACTTACTTTTATATGTTATTCTTGTGATAGTATCTCTGTTGAGCATTCGATTAAGAAATAGGTTTGATGAATCAGAAACCTAGGGAGGAAAGAAAATATTAATAAAAGGTAGACAGAATTTAACTTCAGCGGTAAAGGAGGAAGGGTGAGGAAAAACATATTGTGCACACATAGACATGGGAGAACTAGTCATTCTAGGGAAGCATTTCAAGGCAGGTGAAAGTGAGAGTATGGAGGAAGGATGGGAGGTAAAGATAGAAAGGTAGGCAGGGGAGAGCTCATGCCAGGCTTTGAACATCATATTAGGACATTTAAAATTTATTTTCTAAGAATAGGGAATCATCAGATGATTTTAAGTAGAGAGTAGGGAGTGACATCGGAGAAGGTAATGGCATCCCACTCCAGTACTCTTGTCTGGAAAATGCCATGGACGGAGGAGCCTAGTGGGCTGCAGTCCATGGGGTCACTAATAGTTGGACATGACTGAAACAACTTAGCAGCAGCAGCAGCAGCAGCAGCAGCAGCAGTAGCAGCAGCAGCAGGGAGTGACATTAGGAAGGGGATAGTTATCCAAGTACAGAGAGAAACAGAAAGAGTACCCAGAGTATTTGTGCTGATGCAACCCATGAAAGGAGAGTCAAAAATAGATTGTCCTGTTAGGTAAGGAATCTGCCATGTCCTTTAATTGAGTGCCTTGGGTTCATGGTACCTGGTGAGTCTAAGCAAAGCTAACATTACAACTAGACCCTTCTGAGCTGATTGAAAATAATTGAAAAAATTCCAAAATGCACACAATTTGGGGGCTTTAGTGTGTTAACTATGTGGGTGAGAGAATAAACTTTGTACTTGGTATATATGCACTTAAATAGGAAGTTAATGGTGTGCAATTGAGCAGCAATCATAGCCAAATCTCTGTTCTTGTGGTTATAGGAAAGGTGGGGGTTATAAGGGGACATAGATAAGTGAAACCTACAGATAAACAAATCTCTTATTTTAACAAACAGTTCCAACCCTTTTATGACTCAGATTTTGGCCAGTTGACATCTCAAGGGCTCAGCTGACCTAGATATCGGGCTTCTCAATTTCTGTTACTGCTCACCTTGCAGGGAACTAGGAAGGGGAGGTAGAAAGATCAGAAGGAGGGGAAGAGTGCCAGAGGCTTTGTTCATGTCATTTCTAGGTATCAGTGCCCAGAAAAGTCTGGCCTGTGTCCCATGCCAATCAGTTTGGGAATGAGTGAATGGCAAGTCACAGTTCGGATGATTCACTGTAGAGCATCTTGGAGTTGATTATGTTGGACAAAGATAGAAATGCTGTAGCTTATTTTGAGATCCAGCCTGAAAGCTTCAGGTTTGCTCAGAGAAAAAGTGGAAGCATCCCTAAGTGGCAAACTGTTCTGAGAAGATGCAGGAGCTAGAGACAATCTTTTTACTGATCTCAGGATCTGGGGCATAAGTTCGTCTCAGTAAACCACAGGGAAAAAATCAGGACCTGTGTCAGTAATCTAAATGGATTGAGTGTTTCTACAGAAGCCTGTGAAACATTCCAGTAGTTTTCAGTTAGAAGTCTCACTTCTGGCAAATCAATCACCCTGTCAGCTGTAATGTGCCCACATTACCAGGATGACATTCACTGACTCAGAAACTTTGAGCAAAGTGAAGCAATGTCAGTGGCCAAGGCTGAGGCACTCATCAAAGGTCAAGAGCTGTTGGGCAGTCCATGTTGGTCATGAGAGTTACTCACAGAAGGCCTAGTATTGGAAATTTACAGGAGATGTGAGCCTTGGATATGCATTGCCTAATATTGTGAAATGCCTTCAGACTGCATAAAAGTTAAGTATGTCCCAGGTTGAACACAACAATAAGTTATCAGTGTCATAACTGGGGCTGGTTGATTTATATAAGTATTTGTCCTACGTTTGTGGACAGCATGGGGATGTAGGGGGAAATTTTTAAATGTTGTTTTCTCTTTTTTCCCTTCCAGCTCTATGTGAACATGGTCATTAGTGTCAATATTAAAGTCAAGCAAGACCTGGGTTCCTTTCCTGAATGTACTATTATGAGCTTCATGAACAGAGATGTAATGTCAAAAATTCTCTGTACCATTTTCCTCATTTTCCTTAGAGACACTGATGACTACCCCACAGGTTTATTGTTAGAGTTAAATGATAAAATATGTATGTAAAGTTCATGTCTCACTGTCTCACATTTAGTAATCTACTATTTATTATAACAGGGTCTTGATGATGCCAAGAAGTATAGAGAAGGTATTGGAAGGATCTGTCTGTACCAAGACCAGTTTCCTCTGGGAAGTTTTATTAGGGATGAAGAAAGCCTAAAATCATACTTATCTGGGCAAAAGCCCTTTTCTATATTTGCCAGTGACAAGCTAAAGGAGGTGGGATTGGTGGTCAGTGGCAGCAGTTATGTCTAGGTTTCAGCTCGCCTGGGACCACAAAAAGGCTTGATCCTCCCAAGTGAGGGAGAGGGAGAAAAGGAAGTTAAGAAGCTGCGTGACCAGACAGAGCAAAGTGCCTCTTGTAAAAAGTGATGCTCATGAGGAAGGAGGGGGAGTGGTGTCTGAGGCTGCCCCTGTGTCCATTCTGTGTGATGATAATGTCTTCACGAGAGCGGTGTTAATACTCCCTAGTACCAAATCCTGAATTTCTATTAACTGTCATCAGATTTGAAGTTCTGACTGGGACACTTCCTCTAATGGTCTGGCTAAAACTTCCCAAGGAGCTACACAATGACTGCCAACTTTAACAACTGCCACACTGCACACCTCCACCCCCTTTTTGGGGGGGGGGGGTGCTGGGAGACAGCTTTTTTTTTTAAGAAGTTAGAAATGTTTATTTTTTAAAACAAATATTAAAACAGCAAAAGCTAATTGGTGTAAAAACTAGTATCTGAAAGTGGGTGTTGCCCATTTTAAGTTTTGTTTTCATAATAATTTATACATACGTAATATTGGCTTTGAATTCAGGCTATAGATGGAGGTTGGGAAACAATGAGGCAACTGTTAGTAGAGACTAGAAAAACGATGAACCAAGTTATGACATAGAACTTTTGGCAAAATTTTCATCTACAGGAATTTGGACAGAAGACCTTTTGTAATACCTCTAAAAGTTCTAAGCTAAATATGAGTCCTTAGCAAGACAAATAGGCTGCTAATAATCCTAATAATCCTATTATTTTTTTTTTCCTACAGGAGTTTGCTGCAACCAGAGTAGAGAAAGCCCTATCTTGGGAAAAAAAAAAAATTGAATGCAATTCACTACTTTAGAAGCAATGAATTTTAGGACTTATATAGAGTGGATATGCATCAGACTCATATAAAATTCATCAAATTTTAAAGTCCATTACACCAATATAATAACTACCTGCTTGGACAATAAGAATTGCAATAGTTCAAAAAGAAGTTAGATTTCTGGACTTCTAACATTTTATGGATAGAAATCAGAATGAGAATAACAGATATTTCTTACCCAAAGAGAGGAAAACCCTAGAGGTAGAACTGAGAGATTCAGAGGATTGTGAATAAGTTAATTATCTCAGGGAGCAGAAATAAAATCTAATCAAGGAACATCCTCAGGCCAAGAGTAGGAAAACATTTTTAAAATTAATTTTTATTGGAGTATATCTGTTTTACAATATTGTGTTAGTCTCCACTGTATAGAAAAGTGAAGTAGCTATACATATGCATATATCCCCTCTTTTTTGGATTTCTTTTCCATTTAGGTCACAACAGAGCACTCACTGAGTAGCATTCCCTGAGCTATACAGTAGGTCCCCATTAGTTATCTATTTTATATATAGTAACAATAGTGTATATATATCTATTTCAATTTCTCAAATTGTCCAACCCCTCCTTCTCACCTTGGTGTCCATATATTTGTATGTTACATCTGTGTCTATATTTCTGTTTTGGAAATAAGATCATGTATACCATTTTTCTAGATACCACATATATATGTTAATACATGATATTTGGTTTTTCTCTTTCTGACTTAACTGTACACTGCATGATAGTCTCTAGGTCCATTATCTAGATGGTAATCTCTAGATTCATTATTTAGGTCCACTATCTAGGTAAGATAGTCTCTACAAATGATCCAGTATTGTTCCTTTTAATGGGTAAGTACTATCCCATTGTGTGTGTGTATATAAACGGTTATTTAGATTGATTTCATGCCATGGCTATTGTAAATAGTGTTACAATGAACATGGGGGTGCATGTGTCCTTTTGAATTATGGCTTTGCCTGGGTATAAGAACAGTAGTAGTGTTGCTGGGTCATATGGTAGTTCTATTTTTAGTTTTTTTTTTTTTTATATTAAGGAAACTATATGGTTTTCAATGGTGGTTTTATCAATTTACATTCGCACCAACAGCAAAAGGATTTACTTTTCTCTGCACTCTCTCCAGCATTTATTGTTTGTATAATTTTTAAATTTTATTTTTAATTGGAGGATAATTGCTTTACAATGGTTTCTGCAGATTTTTTTTTTTTTAATGATAGGCTGGCTGGTGGGAGGTGATACATCATTGTAGTTTTGGTTTACATTTCTCTAGGAATTAGTGATGCTAAGCATCTTTTCATGGCTTTGTTGGCCATCTGTATGTATTTTTTGGACAAATATTTGTTTAGGTCTTCAGCCCAATTTTTGATTGAGTTTTTATAATTTGTATAAATTATATTTTAGAGATTAATCTTTTGTCATTTGTTCCATTTGTAAATATTTTCTCCAATGCTGAGAGTTGTCTTCTCATCTTATTTATAGTTTCCTTTGCTATGCAAAAGATTTTGTTTAATTAGGTCTCATTTGTTAATTTTTGTTTTATTTTTTTACTCTAGGAGGTGGCTCAAAAAAGATCCTCCTGCAATTTATGTCATAGAGTATTTTGCCTATGTTTTCCTCTAAGAATTTATGTTATCCTACCTTAACTTTAGGTCTTTAAATCATTTTGAGTTTATTTTTAGACATGATGCTAGAGTGTTCTGGTTTTATTATTTCACATGTACCTGTCAAGTTTTCCCAGAACCATTTCTTAAGAGTTTATCTTTTCTTCATTGTGTATTCTTGTCTTGTTTGTCAACGATAAGGTGCATGACAAGGTTCATAGGTGTGTGAGTATATCTCTGGTTTTCTTATCCTCTTCTATTAATCTGCATTTCTGTTTTTCATGCCAGTACCATATTGTCTTGATGACTGTACCTTTGTCTATAATCTGAAGTCAGGGAGCCTGGTTGTCCAGCTCTGTTTTTCTTTCTCAAGATTGATTTGACTTTTTAGGACCTTTTGTATTTCCATACAAATTGTATAATTTTCTGTTCTAAGTTCTATGAAAAATGCCATCAGTGATTTGATGTGGTTTCATTGAATTTGTAGATTGCTTTGGGTAATATATTCATTTTCACAATATTGATTCTTTGAATCCAAGAACATGACCTATCTTTCGATTTGTTTGTGTCACTTTTGATTTTTTTTTTATCTCATCTTATAGTTGTTTGCATTAAATATCTTTTGCCTCCTTAAGGGGGTTTATTCCTAGGTATTTTATTATTTTTGTTGCAATGGTAAATGATATTGTTTTCATTGTTAGCATATAGGGGTTCAGATTTCTGTTATTAATTTTGTCTCTTGTGACTTTACAAAATTCATTGATTAGCTCTAGGAGTTTTTTGGTGGCATATTTAGGTTTTCTATGAATAGTATCATGTCATCTGCAAACAATAATAGTTTTACTTTTTTTTTTCAATTTGGATTCTTTTTATTTCTTTTTCTTATCTGATTGCTGTGACTAGTATACTTCCAAGATTATGCTGAATAATAATGGTGAGAGAGGACAATCTCTTGTATGATTCTTGATATTAGAAAAAATGCTTTAAATTTTCACCATTGAGGAGTTTGTTTGCAGGAGTTTTGTCATATGTAACCTTTATTATTTTGAGGTGTGTTCCCTCTATATCCATTTTCTGCAGACTTTTTTTTTTTTTAATCCTAAATGGATGTTGAATTTTCCCAAAAGTTTTTTTCTGCATCTACTGAGATGATCACGTGGGACATGGTTTTTATTTTACAGTTTGTTAATATGTTTTACCACATTGATCGATTTGCATATACTGATGAATCCTTACATCCTTTGGAGAAACCCTGCTTGATCATGATGCATAATTCTCTTAATGTATTGTTGGATTCAGATTGCTAGTATTTTGTTGAGGAATAGCACATCTATATTCATTGGTAATATTGGCTGGTTTTTTGGTATATCTTTGTCTGGTTTTGGTATCAGGGTGATAGTGGCCTTGTAGAATGAGTGTGGGTGTTCCTCTCTCTGCAATATTTTTGAAAAAGTTTGAGAACAGTAGGTATTAGCTCGTCTCTAAGTGCTTGATAGGATTCATCTGTGAAGCTATCTGTTTCTGGGCTTCTGTCTATTGAAAGATTTTTAATCAGAGTTTCATTTTTATTACTTGTGATTGGTCTGTTAATATTTTATGCTTCTTTCTGGTTCAGTCTTGGAAGGTTTTACCTTTTACAGAATTTGTTAATTTCTTCCAGATTTCCCATGTTATTGGCATATAGTTGTTTGTGCTGCTGCTGCTGCTAAGTCACTTCAGTCGTGTCCGACACTGTGCGACCCCATAGACGGCAGCCCACCAGGCTCCTCCGTCCCTGGGATTCTTCAGGCAACAATACTGGAGTGGGTTGCTATTTCCTTCTCCAACGCATGGAAGTGAAAAGTGAAAGTGAAGTCACTCAGTCATGCCTGACTTCCAGCGACCCCATGGATTGCAGCCTACCAGGCTCCTCCATCCACGGGATTTTCCAGGCAAAAGTACTGGAGTGAGTTGCCATTGCCTTCTCCAATAGTTGTTTGTACTAGTCCCTTATGATCCTTTATATTTCTGTGGTGTCAGTTGTATTAATTTAATTGATTGAATTTTATTTAATAATCTCTCCTTTTTCATTTATAGTTTTATTGATTTGAGTCCCTTCACTTTTTGCCCCTTGGGGATTCTGGGTGAGGTTGATCAATTTATTAAAAATATATTCTCAAACAATGAACTTTTGGTTTCATTGATATTTGCTATTGTTTCCTTAATTTCTATTTCATTTATTTCTGCTCTGATCTTATAACTATTTTTCCTCCTATTAACTTTTTCTTCTTTCTCTAGTTGCTTTAGTTGTAAGGTTAAATTGTTTATTTGAGATTATTCATGAATCTTGAGGCAGGATTGCATTTCTATTAACTTCCCTCTTAGCATTGCTTTTGCTGCATCATATAGATTTCAGGTTGTTATGTTTTCATTTTTATTTATTTCTAAGTATTTTTAAATTTCTCTTTGATTTCCTCAATAATCTTTTGGCTATTTAGCATATTATCTAGGCTCCATGTGTTTGTGGTTTTTATTGTGTTTCTTTTTCCTGTAATTAAATCCTAATTTTATAGTGCTGTAGTTGGAAAAGATACTTGATGCAATTTCAATTTTCTTAAATTTACCAAGACTTGATTTGTTACTTAATATATGACCTATCCTGAAGAATGTTTTGTGTGAGCTTGATTTTTAAAAAAGTGTATTGTGCTGCTTTTAGATGTAATGTACTAAAAATATCAATTATTAAGTCTCTGTCTTAATGTGTCATTTAAAGTCTTTGTTTTCTTATTAAGTTGTTTGTCGGGATGATCAGTCCATTGGT
>SJYC01125882.1:0-56072 GCA_006408675.1 Madoqua kirkii
GAAGAATGTTTTGTGTGAGCTTGATTTTTAAAAAAGTGTATTGTGCTGCTTTTAGATGTAATGTACTAAAAATATCAATTATTAAGTCTCTGTCTTAATGTGTCATTTAAAGTCTTTGTTTTCTTATTAAGTTGTTTGTCGGGATGATCAGTCCATTGGTGTACTTGGGATGTTAAAGTACCCCACTATTATTGTGTTACTATTGATTTTGCTTTTTATGGCTGTTAGCATATGCTTTAAGTATTAAGGTGCCCCTATATTAGGTGCATAAATAGTTACAGTTGTTATATCTTCTTCTTGGGTTGATCTCATGATCATTATGTAGTGCCCTTCCTTGTCTCTTGTAACAGTTGTTATTTTAAAGTATTTTTTTTTCTGATATGATTATTTGTATTCCCATTCTCTCTTTATTTACATTTGCATGGAATATATTTTTTATTCTCCTCATTTTCTGTCTGTATGTGTCCCTAGGTCTGAAGTGGACTTCTTGTGAACAGTGCATATACAGTCTTTTTAGAATCCATTCATCAATCTGTGTCTTTTCATGACACATTTAATCCACTTAATTTTAAGGTGATTATCAATGTGTATGTTTCTCTTACCATTTACTTAATTGTGTTGTGTTTGTTTTTTTTTAGTTCTTTTTCTTTTCTTGTGTTTAGCATCTACAGAAGATTTTTTAAGCAATTTTTATAAAGCTAGTTTGTTGATACTGAATTCTCTTAGCTTTTGCTTATCTGTGAAGCTTTTGATATCTCTTTTTAATATGAAAGAGATCCTTGCTAGATAGAGTAATTTTTTTTTTTTTTTTTAATCCTAAATGGATGTTGAATTTTCCCAAAAGTTTTTTTCTGCATCTACTGAGATGATCACGTGGGACATGGTTTTTATTTTACAGTTTGTTAATATGTTTTACCACATTGATCGATTTGCATATACTGATGAATCCTTACATCCTTTGGAGAAACCCTGCTTGATCATGATGCATAATTCTCTTAATGTATTGTTGGATTCAGATTGCTAGTATTTTGTTGAGGAATAGCACATCTATATTCATTGGTAATATTGGCTGGTTTTTTGGTATATCTTTGTCTGGTTTTGGTATCAGGGTGATAGTGGCCTTGTAGAATGAGTGTGGGTGTTCCTCTCTCTGCAATATTTTTGAAAAAGTTTGAGAACAGTAGGTATTAGCTCGTCTCTAAGTGCTTGATAGGATTCATCTGTGAAGCTATCTGTTTCTGGGCTTCTGTCTATTGAAAGATTTTTAATCAGAGTTTCATTTTTATTACTTGTGATTGGTCTGTTAATATTTTATGCTTCTTTCTGGTTCAGTCTTGGAAGGTTTTACCTTTTACAGAATTTGTTAATTTCTTCCAGATTTCCCATGTTATTGGCATATAGTTGTTTGTGCTGCTGCTGCTGCTAAGTCACTTCAGTCGTGTCCGACACTGTGCGACCCCATAGACGGCAGCCCACCAGGCTCCTCCGTCCCTGGGATTCTTCAGGCAACAATACTGGAGTGGGTTGCTATTTCCTTCTCCAACGCATGGAAGTGAAAAGTGAAAGTGAAGTCACTCAGTCATGCCTGACTTCCAGCGACCCCATGGATTGCAGCCTACCAGGCTCCTCCATCCACGGGATTTTCCAGGCAAAAGTACTGGAGTGAGTTGCCATTGCCTTCTCCAATAGTTGTTTGTACTAGTCCCTTATGATCCTTTATATTTCTGTGGTGTCAGTTGTATTAATTTAATTGATTGAATTTTATTTAATAATCTCTCCTTTTTCATTTATAGTTTTATTGATTTGAGTCCCTTCACTTTTTGCCCCTTGGGGATTCTGGGTGAGGTTGATCAATTTATTAAAAATATATTCTCAAACAATGAACTTTTGGTTTCATTGATATTTGCTATTGTTTCCTTAATTTCTATTTCATTTATTTCTGCTCTGATCTTATAACTATTTTTCCTCCTATTAACTTTTTCTTCTTTCTCTAGTTGCTTTAGTTGTAAGGTTAAATTGTTTATTTGAGATTATTCATGAATCTTGAGGCAGGATTGCATTTCTATTAACTTCCCTCTTAGCATTGCTTTTGCTGCATCATATAGATTTCAGGTTGTTATGTTTTCATTTTTATTTATTTCTAAGTATTTTTAAATTTCTCTTTGATTTCCTCAATAATCTTTTGGCTATTTAGCATATTATCTAGGCTCCATGTGTTTGTGGTTTTTATTGTGTTTCTTTTTCCTGTAATTAAATCCTAATTTTATAGTGCTGTAGTTGGAAAAGATACTTGATGCAATTTCAATTTTCTTAAATTTACCAAGACTTGATTTGTTACTTAATATATGACCTATCCTGAAGAATGTTTTGTGTGAGCTTGATTTTTAAAAAAGTGTATTGTGCTGCTTTTAGATGTAATGTACTAAAAATATCAATTATTAAGTCTCTGTCTTAATGTGTCATTTAAAGTCTTTGTTTTCTTATTAAGTTGTTTGTCGGGATGATCAGTCCATTGGTGTACTTGGGATGTTAAAGTACCCCACTATTATTGTGTTACTATTGATTTTGCTTTTTATGGCTGTTAGCATATGCTTTAAGTATTAAGGTGCCCCTATATTAGGTGCATAAATAGTTACAGTTGTTATATCTTCTTCTTGGGTTGATCTCATGATCATTATGTAGTGCCCTTCCTTGTCTCTTGTAACAGTTGTTATTTTAAAGTATTTTTTTTTCTGATATGATTATTTGTATTCCCATTCTCTCTTTATTTACATTTGCATGGAATATATTTTTTATTCTCCTCATTTTCTGTCTGTATGTGTCCCTAGGTCTGAAGTGGACTTCTTGTGAACAGTGCATATACAGTCTTTTTAGAATCCATTCATCAATCTGTGTCTTTTCATGACACATTTAATACACTTAATTTTAAGGTGATTATCAATGTGTATGTTTCTCTTACCATTTACTTAATTGTGTTGTGTTTGTTTTTTTTTAGTTCTTTTTCTTTTCTTGTGTTTAGCATCTACAGAAGATTTTTTAAGCAATTTTTATAAAGCTAGTTTGTTGATACTGAATTCTCTTAGCTTTTGCTTATCTGTGAAGCTTTTGATATCTCTTTTTAATATGAAAGAGATCCTTGCTAGATAGAGTAATTTTGGTTGTAGGTTTTCTCCTTTCATTACTTTAATATATCCTGCCACTCTCTTCTGGGTTGCAGAATTTCTGCTGAAACTTTAGCTGATACCTTAGATATGTTATTTCTTGTTTTTCCTTACTGAATTTATTATTCTTCTTTTAATTTGTGTTATTTTGATTAATATATGTCTTGGTGTGTTTTTTCTTGGTTTGTATCCTGTATGAGATTCTCTTTGCTTCCCAGACTTGGGTGCTATTCTTTTTCCCATATTAGGAAAATTTTCAAATATAAATCTTTAAAAATATTTTATATGGCATTTTCTCTATCTCTTTTTACCTGAGACCCCTATTACTTGTATGTGATTGTGTTTAGCATTGTCACAGAGGTCTCTGAGACTGTCTTCATTTCTTTTTATTCTTTTAAACTTATTCTGCTTTGCAAAAGTTATTTCCACCTTTCTATATTCTTTGTCACTTACCCTTTCTTCTGCCTCAGTTATTCTGCTATTGATTCCTTCTAGTTTGGGGAGGTCTTACAAATAACTGTGAAAAGATGAGAAGTGAAAAGCAAACGAGAAAAGAAAAGATATAAGCATCTGAATGCAGAGTTCCAAAGAATAGCTAGAAGAGATAAGAAAGCCTTCTTCGGCGATCAATGCAAAGAAATAGAAAAACAAACAAACAAACAAACAAAAAAACCAGAATGGGAAAGTCTAGAGATCTCTTGAAGAAAATTAGAGATACCAAAAGAACATTTCATGCAAAGATGGGTTCGATAAAGGACAGAAATGGTATGGACCTAACAGAAGCATGAAGAAGAGGTGGCAAAAATACACAGAAGAACTGTACAAAAAGGATCTTCATGACCTGGATAACCACGATGGTATGATCATGCATCTAGAATCAGACATCTTGGAATGTGAAGTCAAGTGGGCCTTAGAAAGCATCATTAGGAACAAAGCTAGTAGAAGTGATGAAATTCCAGTTGAGCTATTTCAAATCCTGAAAGATGATAATGTGAAAGTGCTGCACTCAATATGCCAGCAAATTTGGAAAACTCAGCAGTGGCCACAGGACTGGAAAAGGTCAGTTTTCATTCCAGTCCCAAAGAAAGGCAATGACAAAGTATGTTCAAACTACCACACAATTGCACTTATCTCACATGCTAGGAAAGTAATGCTCAAAATTCTGCAAGCCAGGCTTCAGCAATACATGAACCATGAACTTCCTGATGTTTAAGCTGGTTTTAGAAAAGGCAGAGGAACCAGAGATCAAATTGCCAACATCCACTGGATTATGGAAAAAGCAAGAAAGTCCCAGAAAAAAAAAAAAAAAAAACACATCTGTTTCTGCTTTATTGACTACGGCAAAGCCTTTGATTGTGTGGATCACAATAAACTGTGGAAAATTCTGAAAGAGATTGGAATACCAGACCACCTGACTTGCCTCTTGAGAAATCTGTGTGCAGGTCAGGAAGCAACAGTTAGAACTGGACATGGAACAACAGACTGCTTCCAAATAGGAAAAGGAGTATGTCAAGGCTGTATATTGTCACCTTGCTTATTTAACTTGTATGCAGAGTGCATCATGAGAAATGCTGGACTGGAAGAAACACAAGCTGGAATCAAAATTGCCAGGAGAAATATCAATAACCTCAGATATGCAGATGATACCACCCTCATGGCAGAAAGTGAAGAGAAGCTAAAAAGCCTCTTCATGAAAGTGAAAGAGCAGAGTGAAAAAGTTGGCTTAAAGCTCAACATTCAGAAAACGAAGATCATGGCATCCAGTCCCATCACTTCATGGGAAATAGATGGGAAATAGTGGTAACAATGTCAGACCATATTTTGGCGAGGGGCTCCAAAGTCACTGCAGATGGTGACTGCAGCCATGAAATTAAAAGACGCTTACTCCTTGGAAGAGAAGTTGTGACCAACCTAGATAGCATACTCAAAAGCAGAGACATTACTTTGCCGACTAATGTCCATCTAGTCAAGGCTATGATTTTTCGAGTAGTCATGTATGGATGTGAGAGTTGGACTGTGAAAAAGACTGAGCGCTGAAAAATTGGTGCTTTTAAACTGTGGTGTTGGAGAAGACTCTTGAGAGTCCCTTGGACTGAAAAGAGATCCAATCAGTCCATTCTGAAGGAGATGAGCTCTGGGATTTCTTTGGAAGGAATGCCACTAGCGCTGAAACTCCAGTACTTTGGCCACCTCATGTGAAGAGTTGACTCTTTGGAAAAAACTCTGATGCTGGGAGGGATTGGGGGCAGGAGGAGAAGGGGCCAACAGAGGATGAGATGGCTGGATGGTATCACTGACTTGATGATCATGAATCTGAGTGAACTCCGGGAGTTGGTGATAGACAGGGAGGCCTGGTGTGCTGCGATTCATGGGGTCACACAGAGTCAGAATTGACTGAGTGCCTGAACTTAACTGAATGTATTTTCAGTTCCAGTTATTGTGTTGTTCATTACTGTTTTTTCTTTACTTCATCTAAGTCTTTTATTAAACACTTCATCTATCTTCTGTCCATGCCTCCAAGTTTAATTCTGAGAGTTGGATCATCTTTACTATCACTACTCTGAATTATTTTTCAGACAGATTGCCTATTTCTTCTTCATTTATTTGATCTTGCATATTTACTAGTTTCACCATATCTATTATTCTTCTCATTGGATCTAATCTACTGTCTTTGAGGTCTCCTTTCTGCAGGTTGTAGGACCATTGCCCCTGTTGCTTATGGTATCTGCCCTCAGTGGATGAGGTTGACCCAATGGCTTGAGTAGATTTTCTGTTGAGAAGGACTGGTTCCTGTGCTCTGATGGGTAGAGCTGAGTCTCATCCCTCTGATGGGCAGGCCCACATCATGTGATATGTTTTGGTATATCTGTGTGCTTAGCACTCTAGACATCCTGTCTGCTAATAGGTGGATTTGTGTTCCAGTTATGCTTATTTTTTAGTGTGACATATTAAGTATCTTGGAGTCAAGTTAGAGACTTTCTGTTGAGATCTTGACAATTAATATTCCCTGGGTCTCAGAATTCTCTGGGATTCCCCAGGTGGTACAGTGGTAAAGAATATGCTTGATAACAGCATTGACTCAGTGGACATGAATTTGAGCAAACTCTATGAGATAATGAAAGACAGAGGAGCCTGGGGTGTTGCAGCCCATGGGGTTGCAAAGAACCAGATGTGATTTAGTGACTGAACAACAACAAGAAGGAATTCCCCAGTGGTCCAATGTTCCTGGCTTTGGCACTCCCACTTCAGAGACTCAGGCCTAACCCCTGGTTAGGGACCATGATCCTGCAAGCCACACAGTGCAATGAAAAAAAAAAAGGTCAAGAAAGAAACTAAACAGACAAACAAAATCCAAGACAAATAGAAAAGACAAAAACAAAGAACAACATTTTTTTTTAAAAAAGGAAAACAAATGAAGAAATAAATAAAACCTAAGATAGATGTAAAAGAAAAATGAAACAGAGAAAAATAAAAAAATAAAAGACACACACACGTACAAAAAAAGAAACAAAAACAATGAAAAGAAAAAACCAGAAATCAACTAGACAAATAAAAGAACCTAAAAACAAAATCAGAGCAATTAAAAAACAAAACTAAGAAAAACAAGAAAGAAAACCAAAGTTGAATACAAACTAAAAATAAAGTAAAATAAATGTTAAAAACAAAACAAGGAAAGTACACAGAAAAATGGAAAGGTAAAGTGAAAGTAGAAAAATAAAAATTGCATTAAAAATAATGAAAGCAGCAACAGAAAAGAGCATATAAATATAGCAATAAGAATATTTTCCTGATGTCTTACCTGTCACTGTCTTTACCCCCACTATGATCCCCAGCCAAACTATGCTTTTCCTAGTATTCTCTAGATAGGCTTCTGGACTTGCTGTGGACAAGGTACGGGCAGCTCAGACTCTGAGCTGGTGCAACATGCTATGGACTTCACCCCATCAACTGGTCTCAGTTGTGGGAACACGCATTGTCCATTCATATATTCCACAGATGCACAGTTTACCAAGATGCTCATGAGGATTTAACTTGTGGATTGTGCAATTACATGAGAAGATTTTCATTCCTCTTCCTTAGTCACTCTATTCTTGGGCTTTAGCTAAGGCTTTAGCCCCACCTCTGCATGTGGGCCTCCCACAGAGGTCTGCTCCTGAGGCTTCCCCAAAGCACTCAGATCTGACCTGGTGAGGACAGGGCATGGAGGTGGCCTGGCTGCTGAGTCACAGGAGCCCTGGCAAAGACAGGTGCATGGGGGATCAGTGGCTGCAAGAGATATAGTCCAGCCAGTTAAGAGGTGCACAGGGAAGCGAATTGCCTGGAGTTCAAGAGATCCAGATATAGTGGTAGACTTTCCCATAATCCACTGGCTATTGTGAAAGGACCAGTCCTGTTGGCGGCCTTTCCTATTGTCTGGTAAGAGGTGGTTCTTCTTCTTCTTCTTCTTCTTCTTCTTCTTCTTCTTTTAAATTTGCAAACCTGTTTCACTGAACAATGGCCAAAATGTTGTATAATTTTTTAACAACTTAAACTTTTATTTTTTGGAAGTCTATTGTTAATGATGACTATAAGGAGATGTGGAGCTATCCTAGAATATCATAAAGCCATCACTGGTGAATTTTCTTAATTATTCACAGGGCTGTTTACATGAGAGAGGTAAACTGGGAGGGAAAGATGATACTCAGAGCAATTCCTGAAAGATGGAGGGAACTGTTTAGTGCAGTGCCTGGAGGGAAGGGACATCTCCCATTTTCTTTTTATCCCTTTTTCCAAGGGTCATGTGATTGACAGCCCTTTAATCCTGTGGAGTAACAGTGAGAAACTATCTTCCCTTCCACTGATTCCTTCTGATTCTTCTGCATGAGTGGAATCTAGAACCTGCCCCTGGATCCAGCATCATTTTTCTCTCTAGGACAAACACCACCTGGATCCTTAGGCTCCAGTGCTCTAAACTCATCGTTTTTGCATCTCACTGAAAGAGTCTTTACTTTTTCATAAACATCATGGACATAAATATTGGAGATAGATATTTCCCTTTGGTAATATCTATGGAGCTTGGGTTATTTTGCTATTTTTCTAAGATTCAATGGGACTATAAACTGATATTCTGATTGTAGTGGAAATGATAAGAAGAGAAGAATGAAAGAATGCAACACACTTACTTTTATAAATATAGAAACTACCACCAATCCATTTGGGCTCTTTGCAGCTTCTGTGACATTGGTATATAGCTCGTGGTTATAGTGGATGAGCTGTACCTGGCATGAGGAAAAAGCAAGAATGCAATAATGAGAACAACAATGTAATATTAAAAGATGTGAGACACCCCATAGCCACCCTACATAAGGATAAACTGTAAAGTAAACTGTAAAACAATTGGAAAGATAATTCTATAATTGAGATTTCAGGGATATGGCATGTGTCATAAAATACATGCACATACACATACCATACAAAAATACCCATACATATTTGCATTTATTTTCTGGTAACAATCATGGCTTTAATAAGTTCAGTACCCCTCTGGCTCTGGCTTAATTTAAGGACATTTGTAAAGTTATGAGGTATGTAAAGTTATTTTCCCTTGTTAGAAGCAGAATTACCCTACAGAAGTGAGTCAGCTTTCCAGGATGCATCTACAGTTGCCATTAGCAGCAATTAAATCTTACTCATGGCCATGGGCAAGCAGGGAATTGCTAGATCCTTTCAGTCAAGTGACTTTGGAGGAAACTTGCTAAACTGAAAGATGAAATGCCCTGAGGGAGAGAAAGTTGGTGGCTTAGGTTTCTGATGCATCAGCCTACCCAGGTTATCTGTGCTGGACTTAACTTGCTCCTAATTGAACAGAGATCAGTAATCTGCCTGTTGAGCCTTTATGCATTCATTTCAGGATGTGGTTTTAAAATATGTTTTAACAGTATGGGGGTATAATTCTGTAATAAACTAAATGATAGAGAAATTGAAACAAAAGATCTCCCCCTATATCTTTCTAATTGTAGTCCAAGCAATATGATTATTGAGTTTAGTACATATCCTGCCAGATATTTTGTCTTTATAACTCACACACACACACACACACACACACACACACACACACAGAGATTAAAAAATATTAAATAGTAAATTACCAGAAATATACAACCTACCAATATTGCATCAAGAGAAAATAGAAACCTGAACAAATGAATACCAATAAGGTAATTGAAGTAGCAATCAAAAATCTTTCAGCAAAATAATAATAATAATAATAATAATAATAATAATAATGATAATCCCTGAAACAGGTGGCTTTGTGGGTGAGTTTCACCAATCTTTCAAATAGAATTCATATCAATCCTTCTTAAACTCTTCAAAAGCACAGAAGAAGAAAGAACATTTCCAAATTCATTTTATTAGGCCAGAATCATCCTGACACAAAGTCAGACAAAGACACTGCAAGAAAACAGAACTAAAAAGGTCAATATCCTTAATGAACAATCCACTTCCCAGGTGGCACACTAGTGGTAAAGAAACTTCCTGACAATGCAGGAAACATACAAGATGAGATGCAGGTTAGATCCTTGGTTCTGAAAGATCCCCTGGAGGAGGCAACCCACAATATGACAGAACTGAGGGCCCTGAGATAAATCCTCATATTTATGGTCAACTGATCTTCAGCAAAGGTGTCAAGAACACAAGAATCTTGTGTCAATGATACAAGATAAACTCTTTAGTAAATTATTTTGAAAAAACTAGCTATCCCATGCAGAATAATGAAATTGGACTCTGCTTCATACCACATATAGAAATCAACTAAAAGTGGACTTATGTATCAGACCTGGAGCTGTAAAACTAGTAGATGAAAGAAAACATAGGAAAAGTTTTTTTGACATTGGTCTTGACAATGGGTTTTTTGATCATGACAGCAAGAAGCACAGGCAAAAAAGCAAAAATAGAAAAGTGAAATTGTATCAAACTAGAAAGCTTCTGCAAAGTAATATGGGTGTGCGCTCAGTAACTCAGTCATGTCTGATTCCTTGTAACCCATTTAACTGTAGCCCTGCCAGGTTCCTCTGCCCATGAAATTTTCCATTTCCTGACATTTCCACTCTCTGTTATTTCCTACTCCAGGGGATTTTCCCGAGACAGGGATCTAACCTGAATCATTTGCATCTCTCTCATTGGCAGGTGGATACTTTAGCACAACAGCCACCAAAGAAGCTCAAAGGAAGCAACCAAAACCATAAAATGGCAACCTACAGAAAAGGAGAAAATATTCGCAAACCATGCATTTTATAAGCATTAATTCCAAAATAAACAGGTAGCACATACAACTCAATAGCAAAAATAAAAACAGAAACCTGATTTTTTGTGGCTGATTCATGTCAATGTATGGCAGAACCAATACAGTACTGTGAAATGCAATAAGCATTAAACAAAAATTTAAAAATAATAATAAAAAATAAATAAATAAATAAATAAACATAAGAATGACAAAAAAAATAAATAAAAGTGGGAAAATAATTTAAATTGACATTCCTCAAAAAAAATGCAAATATCCAATAGTACATGAAAAAGTGTACAACATCACAAATCATTGAAGAAATGCAAATCAAACCCATGATGAGATATAACCTCACACTTGTTATAAAGGCTATTAAAAAAAAAAAAGACAAGGGATAACAAGTGTTGATGATGATGTGGAGAAAAGAGGACACTTGCACACTGTGGTAGAAGTGTAAATTTGTGCTGGCACTATGGAAAACAGTGTGGAAGTTCCTCAGAAAATGAAAAATAGAACTATTACATGATCCAGCAACACGACTGTGCATATATGGTCTGCTGCTGCTGCTAAGTCACTTCAGTCGTGTCTGACTCTGTGCAACCCCATAGATGGCACCCCACCAGGCTCTCCTGCCCTTGGGATTCTCCAGACAAGAACGCTGGAGTGGGTTGCCATTTCCTTCTCCAATGCATGAAAGCGAAAAGTGAAAGTGAAGTCGCTCAGTGGTGTCCGACTCTTAGTGAACCCATAGACTGCAGCCTTCCAGGCTTCTCTGTCCATGGGATATTCCAGACAAGAGTACTGGAGTGGAGTGCCATTGCCTTAAAAAAAAAAAAAAAAAGCAAAACCAAATCTGATCCTTAAAAAGTTATCTGCACTCCCATGTTCATTGTATCATTATTCACAATAGCTAAAATATGGAAGCAACATGAGTGTCCACAGATGGATGAATGGATAAGGAAAACGTGATACATACCCTTCCCTCCCTACACACTGGAAAATTATTCAGTAATAATAATGACTGAAATCCTATCATTTGTGACAACATCAGTCAACTAGATAAGCCGGAAGTACTTTATGCTAAGTGAAATATTTCAGAAATAGAAAGGCATATACTTAATAAACTCACTCATATGTAGAAAAGAAAGTACTCAAACTCATAAAAGGAGAGTTTAGAATAAATGATCCAAAATCTTGAAAGCAACATGTAGTTACAGAAAAAGAGCCTGGAGACAAAGATCGAGAAGATGCAAGAAATGTTCAAGAAAGACCTAGAAGAAATAAAAAAAGAGTCAATGAATAATGCAATAAATGTGATTTAAAAAAAAACACTCTGAAGGGAACCAACAGTAGAATAATGGAGGCAGAAGATAGGATAAGTGAGGTAAAAGATAGAATGGTACAAATAAATGAGGCAGAGAGTAAAAAAAAAAAAAAATTAAAAGAAATGAGGATAAAGTCAGAGACCTCTGGGACAATGTTCAACACCCCAACCTTTGAATCATAGGAGTCCCAGAATAAGAAGACAAAAAGAAAGGTCATGAAAAAATACTTGAGGAGATAATAGTTGAAAACTTCCTTAAAATGGGGAAGGAAATAGTCATCCAAGTCGAAGAAACCCAGAGAATCTCAAACAGGATAAGCCAAAGTTCAAGCATCCCAAGACACATATTAATCAAATTAACAAAGATCAAACACAAAGAAAAATTTTAAAAGCATCAAGAGAAAAACAATAAATAACACACAAGGGGATTCTCACAAAGATAACAGCTGAATTTTCAATAGAAACTCTTCAAGGCAGAAGGGAATGGCAAGATAACTTAAAGTGATAAAAGAGAAAAACCTACAACCAAGATTACTGTATGCAGCAAGGATATGATTCAAATATGAAGGAGAAATCAAAAGCTTTACAGACAGGCAAAAGCTGAGAGAATTCAGCATCACCAAATCAACTCTTCAACAAATGCTAAAGGATCTTCTCTAGACAGAGAACACAGAAAGGGTGTACAAACTTGAAGCCAAAACAACAAAGTAAATGACAACGGGATCATACTTATCAATAATTACCTTAAATGTAAATGGGTTGAATGCCTCAACCAAAAGACAAAGACTGCCTGAATATATACAAAAACAAGACCCCTATATATGCTGTCTACAAGAGACCACTTCAAAAAAAAAAAAAATGGACACATACAAAATGAAAGTGAAGGGCTGGAAAAAGATATTTCACACAAATGGAGACCAAAAGAAAGCAGGAATAGCAATACTCATACTATACAAAATAGACTTTAAAATAAAGGCCATGAAAAGAGACAAAGAAGCACACTACATAATGATCATAGGATCAGTACAAGAAGAAGATACAACAATTATAAATATATATGCACCCAACATGAGAGCCCTGCAATATGTAAGCCAAACGCTAGAAAGTATGAAAGGGGAAATTAACAATAATCCAGTAATAGTGGGAGACTTGAATACCTCACTCACGCCTATGGATAGATCAACTAAACAGAAATTTAACAAGGAAACACAAACTTTAAATGATACAATGGACCATTATTCCTAATTGATGTCTATAGGACATTTCACCCCAAAACAATGAATTTCACTTTTTTCTCAAGTGCACATGGAACTTCTCCAGGATAGATCACATCCTGGGGCATAAATCTAGCCTTGGAATTTTTTTTTTTAATTGAAAAATTTCCAATTTTCTTTTCTGACCACAATGCAGTAAGATTAAATGCCAATTACAAGAGAAAAACTATTTAAAATTCCAACATATGGCAGCTAAAGAACATGCTTCTGAATAACCAACAAATTACCAAAGAAATAAAAAAAAGAAATCAAAATATGCATAAAAATGAATAAAAATGAAAACCCAACAACCAAAAATCTATGGAACACTGTAAAAACAGTGCTAAGGGGAAGATTCATAGCAATACAGGCTTCCCCCAAGAAACAAGATAAAAGTAAAATAAATAACCGAATTCTACGCATAAAGCAACTAGAAAATGAAGGAAAGAAATCTTAAAAATTAGGGCAGAGATAGACCATAGCAAAAACCAGCAAAGCCAGAAGCTGGTTCTTTAAGAAGATAAAGTAAATTGACAAACCATTAGCCAGACTCATCAAGAAACAAAGGGAGAAGAGTAAAATCAGCAAAATTAGAAAGGAAAATGGAGAAATCAAACAGACAACATAGAAAAAAAAAAAAGGATCATAGGAGACTTTTATCAGCAACTATCAGCCAATAAAATGAACAATTTGGAAGAAATGGACAAATACTTAGAAAAGTACATGTTTCCAAATTTGAACCAGGAGGAAATAGAAAATCTTACCAGACCCATCACAAGCACGGAAATCAAAACTGTAATCAGAAGTCTTCCAGCAAAAAAAAGCCCAAGACCAGATGGGTTTACAGCTAAATTCTATCAAAAATTTAAAGAGCTAACATGTATCCTACTCAAACTATTCGAGAAAATTGCAGAGAATGGTAAATTTCCAAACTCATTCTATGAGGCCACCATCACCCTAATACCAAAATCAGACAAAGATTCCACACACAAAAAAAGAAGGAAAAAAAAAAAAAAAACTACAGGCTAATATCACTGATGAACATAGATGCAAAAATCCTTAACAAAATTCTAGCAAACAAAATCCAACAACATATTAAAAATATCATACAACATGACCAAGTGGGCTTTATCCCAAGGATGCAAGGATTCTTTAATATTCACAAATCAATCAATGTAATACACCATATTAACAAATTAAAAGATAAAACCTTATGATTATCTCAATAGATGCAGAGAAAGCCTTTGACAAAATTCAACATCCATTTATGATAAAATCTCCCAGGAAGCAAGAATAGAAGGAACATAACTCAATATAATAAAAACTATATATGACAAACCCACAGCAAATATTATCCTCAATGGTGACAAATTGAACGCATTTCCCCTAAAATCAGGGACAAGACAAGGATGCCCACTCTCACCACTACTATTCAGCATAGTTTTGGAAGTTTTAGCCACAGCAATCACAGGAGAAAAAGAAATAAAGGGAATCCATATTGGAAAACTCTCACTGTTTGTGGATGGCATGATCCTCTACATAGAAAACCCTAAAGACTCCAGCAGAAAATTACTAGAGTTGATCAATGAATATAGTAATGTTGCAGGATATAAAATCAACACACAGAAATTCCTTGCATTCCTGTACACTAATAATGAGAAAACAGAGAAATTCCACTCAGCACTGCAAAGAAAAAAATAAAATACTTAGGAATATATCTGCCTAAAGAAACAAAATACCTATATACCTATATAGAGAAAATTATAAAACAGTGGTGAAAGAAATCAAAGAGTACACAAATAGATGGAGAAATAAACCATGTTCATGGATATTGGAAGAATCAATATAGTGAAAATGAGTATACTAAACAAAGCAAAGTGTAGATTCAGTGCAGTCAATCCCTATCAAACTACCAATGGCATTTTTCAGAGAACTGGAATAAACAATTTTACAATTTGTATGGAAATTAAAAAAAAAAAAAAACCCTCGAATAGCCAAAGCAATCTTGAGAAAGAAGAATGAAACTGGAGGAGTCAACTGGCCTGACTTCATGCTATACTACAATGCTACAGTTATCAAGACAGTATGGTACTGGTACAAAAACAGAAATATAGATTAATGGAACAAAACAGAAAACTCAAAGGTAAAACCACACCTATGGACATCTTATCTTTGACAAAGGAGGCAATAATATACAATGGAGAAAAGACAATCTTATAAAAGAGATTTCTTTAACAAGTGGTGTTGGGAAAACTGGTCAACCACTTGTAAAAGAATGAAACTGAACACTTTCTAACATGATACACAAAAATAAACTCAAAGTGGATTAAAGATCTAAACATAAGGCCAGAAACTATAAAACTCCTAGAAGAAAATATAGGCGAGACACTCTCCTACATAAATCAGGATCCTCTATGACCCACCTCACCCAGTAATGGAAATAAAAGCAAAAATAAGCAAATGGGACATAATTAAACTTAAAAACTTTTTCACAACGAAGGAAAAGACAGCCTTCGGAATGGGAGAAAATAATAGCAAATGAAGTAACTGGCACAGAATTAATTTCAAAAATATACAAGCAACTCTTGTGGCTCAATTCCAGAAAAATAAACCACTCAATCAAAAAATGGGCCAAAGAACTAAATAGGCATTTCCCCCAAGAAGACATACAGATGGCTAACAAACACATGAAAAGATGCTCAACATCACTCATTATCAGAAAAATGCAAATGAAAACCACAATGCGGTACCATCTCACGCTGATTAGAATGGCTACTATCCAAAAGTCTACAAACAATAAATGTTATGAAGAAAAGGGAACTCTCTTACACTGTTGGTGGGAATGCAAATTAGTAAAACCACTATGGAAAACAGTGTGGAGATTCCTTAAAAAACTGGAAATAGAACTGTCATATGACCCAGCAATCCCACTCCTGGGCATACACACTGAGGAAACCTGAATTGAAAGAGACACATGTACCCCAATGTTCATTGCAGCACTGTTTATAATAGCCAGGACATGGAAACAACCTAGATGTCCATCTGCAGACGAATGGATAAGAAAGCTGTGGTAAGTTTACACAATGGAATATTATTCAGCCATTAAAATGAATACATTTGAATCACTTCTAATGAGGTGGATGAAACTGGAGCCTATTATACAGAGTGAAGTAAATCAGAAAGAAAAACACCAATACAGTATACTAACACATATGAAATTTAGAACGATGGTAACAATGACCCTATATGTGAGACAGCAAAAGAGACACTGACGTATAGAACTGTCTTTTGGACTCTGTGGGAAATGGGGAGAGCAAGACAACTTGAGAGAAGAGCATTGAAACTTGTATATTATCACATGTGAAACAGATCACCAGTCTAGGTTCGATGCATGAGACAGGGTGCTCAGGGCTGGTGCACTGGGATGACCAAGAGGGATGGGATGGGTGGGATGTGGGTGGGGGGTTCAGGATGGGTAACACGTATATCCATGGCTGATTCATGTCAATGTATGGAAGAAACCACTACAATATTGTAAAATAATTAGCTTCTAGTTTAAATAAATAATTTTTTTTAAAAGATTAGTGGTTGTCAGGGGTTGAGTGGAGAGGGAAATGAGATTATTGCACTCTTGTACAAAGTTTCAGTTACGAAAGTGAATGACTTCTGGAGCTCTGAAGCACCAGAATGGTGGTGATAACTAACAATATTATATTGTACACTTAGAATTTTCTAAAATTATAGATTCTAAGTTAAATCTTATCATGCATACTCACACACTGGTAACTATGTAGGGGTGATGGATAGGTTATTAGGTTTGATTCTGGTGATCTTTCACAATATATACATGTGTCAAAATATCAAAGTGTACACCTTAAATGGGTATGGTTTTACACTTCAAAGATATCTCAATAAAAATTAAAAAATGAAAGAAAAACAGTGGAAATGGAAATAACTGGAATAATACTCAGCCATAAGAAGGAACACATTTGAGTCTGTTCTAAGCAGGTGGATGAACTTAGAGCCTATTCTACAGAGTGAAGTAAGTCAGAAAGATAAAGATCAATATTGTATTCTAACGCATATATACAGAATATAGAAAAACGTTATGAATAATTTATTTACAGGGAAGCTGGAGAAGCAGACATAGAGAACAGACTTATGGACATGGGAAGAGGGAAGAAAGGGTGAGGTGCATTTAACAAGTAAAAAGAAAGAAAGAGGACTTCTGAAAGCATGTACAGAATTAGTCTACATCAAAGTCCTTTTTGAAAAGTTGGTGTAGGATGGCCTTGGGAAGAGCTTTTTAGGATGATGTCTCATTATTATCCATATATTGTCAGAGTATTAATGGACTTAATGATAATTCTAGTATTGAACTGAAATCCTATGATGATGTCAGATGTTGTTAGGTCTTGGAGGAGCTCTTATAACAGATCAGGGACTAGGATTTACTCTGTGATGTGCAGGGCTTTGGTGGGTTACTGTCTGTGGTCATATAAGTAGAGACTTACAAGAAGCCCCCTACATACGAACCTTGAAGTAGTTAAGTTTCAAAGGTGCAAACGTGTTCCCTTGTCCAGTCATATAAGTTAGTCCATGTCTTATGTACATTGTCACATACATGCATCCTATTTGTGTACTTAACTGTACAGTACTGCATAGTGTTCACTAGTACAGTATCTTTAAGTTCAAGATGTCCCAGAGCAAGAGGGTAATTAGAATTGAATCCAGCAGGAAACCAGAACCTGTGCCATCATCATCAGATGTGAGTGAAATTATAGCTTGCCATCCATCTCCTACTGCTGATGATCCTTCATTTCTACCATTTTCCACTTCCTCTCCCACCTCTAGTCAGTCTATAACTCTTCTTGCCTGTTGACTCAATGCCACCCCCTGTATTCCAGCAGTTGTACTGTACTGTAAGATTAAAAATGTTTTCTTTATTTTTTTAAATGTTGAGTCTTTTTATTTTTCCACTCTCCTCTTTCAGTATCATCAAGAGGCTCTTTAGTTTTTCTTCACTTTCTGCCATAAGGGTAATGTCATCTGCATATCTGAGGTTACTGCAATTTCTCCTTACAATCTTGATTCCAGCTTATGTTTCACCCAGCCCAGCGTTTCTAATGATGTACTCTGTATATAAGTTAAATAGAAAGAGTGACAATATACAGCCTTGATGTATACTTCTTTCCCAATTTGGAGCCAGTTTGTTTTTCCATGTGGTTCTAGCTGTTGCTTCTTGACCAGTATACAGATATCTCAGGAGGCAGGGAAGAGTGTGTGATATTCCCATCTCTTTTTTCTAAGATGTACTCTGTATATAAGTTAAATAGAAAGAGTGACAATATACAGCCTTGATGTATACTTCTTTCCCAATTTGGAGCCAGTTTGTTTTTCCATGTGGTTCTAGCTGTTGCTTCTTGACCAGTATACAGATATCTCAGGAGGCAGGGAAGAGTGTGTGATATTCCCATCTCTTGAAGAATTTTCCATGGTTTGCTGTGATCCACACCGTCAAAGCTTTGGCATAGTCAATAAAGCAGAAGTAGATTTTTTTTTCTGGAACTGTCTTGCTTTTTGAGTGATCCAATGTCAACAATACTGAAGTGGTTTGCCATTCCCTTCTCCAGTGGACCACGTTTTTTCAGAACTCTTCACCATCTTGGGTGGCCCTACAGGGGGCCACTCATTGTTTTATTCAGTTAGACAAGGTGGTTGTCCATGTGATCAGTTAAGTTAGTTTTCTATTGTGAGTTTCATTCTGTCTTCCCTCTGATGAATAAGGATAAAATGATTATGGAATCTTGCTGATTGGAGAGACTGACTGTGGGGAAAGCTGGGTTTTCTTCTGATGGGCTGGGCTATGCCCAGTAAATCTTTAATCCAAATTTCTGTTGATGGGTGTGGCTGTGTTCCCTCCCTGTTATTTGGCTGAGGCCAATCTGTACACCCAAACCGCCACTGGAGATTCCTGAACACTCACAGGCAAGATTGACTTAGTCTCTTATGCAGACACTACTCCCTTCTTCTGGCTCCTGGTGCACAAAAATTTTTATTTATGCCATCCGGAGGTCTGTTTCCTCAATCCTGTGGAAGTTCTGCAATTAAATCTTACTGGTCTCCAAAGTCCAATTTGGTACATGTTCTAAGTCCTTATGCCAGATTCCCAGATTGAAAAATCTGCTGAGGGTCTTAGAACTTTCTTAACAGCATGAGAATTTCTTTGGTATAATTGTTCCACAATTTTTGGTTCATCTGCTCAGTGACTCTGAGACAGTCATTTCCTAGGCAGGTTGATAGGAAGTCTAGGGGTCCCCAAGGAGAGAGGGGTCTGGAATTCTCAAGGAGGAAGAAAGGACAAACTTTTTTCTCTACATTCCTTAGGATTATATAACAACAATGTATTCTGCCTGAGGGCAGTCTCTGGAGTAAACCTTCTGGCTAATTCTGTTATCTTAAAATGTAAATTATGGGAGTAGGTCTGGTGAGGTCTTTACAACCTCCAGACCTTCTTTGGATTAGTTGGAGAATACATAAACTCATTGCTAAGACTAGCAGGCGGGTACTCTTTCTACCCCCTTCTGATGCCTATGTCAGAAGCTTTCTCTATCTCCTTTACACTTTAATAAAACTTTATTACATAAAAGCTCTGAGCGATTCAAGCCTCGTCTCTGGCCCCGGATTGAATTCTTCTCCTCCGGGGGCCAAGAATCCCAGCGTCGTGATTTAACAACAACCTTTCAACTCTATGGTGGAGTTTATGGTGACCTCCTCCAAGAGGGCTTACACCACACACTGCATGACTCAGGTCTGCTGCAGCCAGAGTCTCTGTCTCTGTGACAGGCCATTGCTGACCCGTGCCTCCTCAGTTTAGTTCAGTCACTCAGTCGTGTCCGACTCTTTGTGATCCCATGAATCACAGCACACCAGGCCTCCCTGTCCATCACCAACTCCCGGAGTTCACTCAGATTCACGTCCATCGAGTCAGTGATGCCATCCAGCAATCTCATCCTCTGTCATCACCTTCTCCTCCTGCTCCCAATCCCTCCCAGCATCAGAGCCTTTCCCAATGAGTCAACTCTTCTCATGAGGTGGCCAAAGTAATGAAGTTTCAGCTTTAGCATCACTCCTTGCAAAAAAAACCCCGGACTGATTTCCTTCAGAATGGACTGGTTGGATCTCCTTGCAGTCCAAGAGATTCTCAAGAGTCTTCTCCAACACGACAGCTCAAAAGCATCAATTATTCGGTGCTCTGCCTTCTTCACAGTCCAACTCTTCCATGCGTACATGACTATTGGAAAAACCATAGCCTTTACTAGACGGACCTTAGTCGGAAAAGTAATGTTTCTGCTTTTGAATATGCTAGTCATAATTTTTCTTCCAAGGAGTAAGCGTCTTTTAATTTCATGGCTGCAGTCACCATCTGCAGTGATTTTGGAGCCCAAAAAATAAAATCTGACATAATTTCCACTGTTTCCCCATCTAGTTCCCATGAAATGATGGGACTAGATGCCATGATCTTCGTTTTCTGAATGTTGAGCTTTAAGCTAACTTTTTCACTCTCCTCTTTCACTTTCATCAGGAGGCTTTTTAGTTCCTCTTCACTTTCTGCCATAAGGGTGGTGTCATCTGCATATCTAAAGTTATTGATATTTCTCTTGGCAATCTTGAATCCAACTTGTGTTTCTTCCAGTCCAGCATTTCTCATGATGTACTCTGTATATAAGTTAAATAAGGAGGGTGACAATATATAGCCTTGATGTACTCTTTTTCCTATTTGGAACCAGTCTGTTGTTTCATGTCCAGTTCTAACTATTGATTCCTGACCTGCATACAGATTTCACAACAGGCAGGTCAGGTGGTCTGGTATTCAATCTCTTTCAGAATTTTCCACAGTTTATTGTGATCAACATAGTCAAAGGCTTTGGTATATTCAATAAAGCAGAAATAGATGTGGTTGCTGTTGTTTTTGTTTTTTTTTTTTTTTTGTAACTCTCTTGCTTTTTTGATGATCCAGTGGATGTTGACAATTTGATCACTGGTTTCGCTGCCTTTTCTAAAACCAGCTTGAACATCTGGAAGTTCATGGTTCATGTATTGCTGAAGCCTGGCTTGGAGAATTTTGAACATTACTTTACTAGCATGTGAAATAACTGCAATTGTGCAGTAGTCTGAGCATTATTTGGCATTGCCTATCTTTGGAACTGGAATGATAACTGACCTTTTCCAGCCCGATGGCCACTGCTGAGTTTTCCAAATTTGCTGGCATATTGAGTGCAGCACTTACACAGTATCATCATTTAGGATTTGAAATAGCTCTACTGGAATTCCATCACCTCTACTAGCTTTGTTCATAGTGATGCTTTCTAAGGCCCACTTGATTTCACATTCCAAGACGTCTGGTTCTAGATGAGTCATCACACCATCACAATTATCCAGGTCGTAAAGATCTTTTTCGTAAAGTTCTTGTGTGTATTCTTGCCACCTCTTCTTAATATCTTCTGCTTCTGTTAGGTCCAGACCATTTCTGTCCTTTATCAAGCCCGTCTTTGTGTGAAATGTTCCCTTGGTATCTCTAATTTTCTTGAAGAGATCTCTAGTCTTTTCCATTCTGTTGTTTTCTTCTATTTTTTTGCATTGATCACTGAAGAAGGCTTTCTTTTCTCTTCTTGCTATTCTTTGGAACTCTGCATTCAGACGTTTATATCTTTCCTTTTCTCCTTTGCTTTTCACCTTTCTTCTTTTCACAGCTATTTGTAAGGCCGCCTCAGACAACCATTTTGCTTTTTTGCATTTCTTTTCCATGGGGATGGCCTCGATCCCTGTTTCCTGTACAATGTCATGAACCTCCATCCATAGTTCATCAGGCACTCTGTCAGATCTAGGCCCTTAAATCTATTTCTCACTTCACCTGTAATCATAAAGGATTTGATTTAGGTCATACCTGAATGGTCTAGTGGTTTCCCCTACTTTCTTCAATTTGAGTCTGAATTTGGTATTAAGGGGTTCATGATCTGAGCCACAGTCAGTTCCTGGTCTTGTTTTTGTTGACTGTATAGAGCTTCTCCATCTTTGGCTGCAAATAATATAATTAATTTGATTTCAGTGTTGACCATTTGGTGATGCCCATGTGTAGAGTCTTCTCTTATGTTGTTGGAAGAGGGTGTTTGCTATGACTAGTGCATTTTCTTGGCAAAACTCTATTAGTCTTTGCCCTGTTTCATTCCACATTCCAAGGCCAAATTTGCTGGTTACTCCAAGTGTTTCTTGACTTCCTACTTTTGCATTCCAGTTCCATATAATGAAAAGGACATCTTTTGGGGGTGTTAGTTCTAAAATGTTTTGTAGGTCTTCATAGAACCATTCAACTTCAGCTTCTTCAGAGTTACTGGTTGGGACATTGACTTGGATTACCGTGATATTGAATGGTTTGCTTTGGAAACGAACAGAGATCATTCTGTCATTTTTAAGACTGCATCCAAGTACTGCATTTTGGACTCTAGTTGACTATGATGGCTACTCCATTTCTTCTGAGGAATTCCTGCCCACAGTAGGAGATATAATGGTCATCTGAGTTAAATTCACCCATCCCAGTCTATTTTGGTTCACTGATTCCTAGAATGTCAACGTTCACTCTTGCCATCTCTTGTCTGACCACTTTCAATTTGCCTTGATTCATGAACTTGACATTCCAGGTTCCTATGTGACATTGCTCTTTTCAGCTTTGGGCCTTGCTTCTATCACCAGTCACATCCACAGCTGGGTACTGTTTCTGCTTTGTCTCCATCCCTTCCTTCTTTCTAGAGTTATTTCTCCACTGATCTCCAGTAGCACATTGGGTACCTACTGAGCTGGGGAGTTCCTCTTTCAGTATCCTATCATTTTGTGTTTGCATACTGTTCGTGAGGTTCTTAAGGCGAGAATATTGAAGTGGTTTGCCATTCCCTTCTCCAGTGGACTACATTCTGTCAGACCTCTCCACCATGATCCGCCCTTCTTGTGTTGCCCCACGGGCATGGCTTAGTTTCATTGAGTTAGACAAAGCTGTGGTCCTAGTGTGATTAAATTGACTAGTTTTCTGTGAGTATGGTTTCAGTTTGTCTGCCCTCTGATGCCCTCTTGCAACACCTACCATCTTACTTGGATCTCTCTTACCTTGGGCTTGGGGTATCTCTTCATGGCTGCTCCAGCAAGGTGCAGCCACTGCTTCTTATTTTGGATGAGGGGTGTCTCCTCACTGCCACCATTCCTGACCTTTAACATAGGATGGCTCCTCTAGACCCTCCTGCGTCCAGGCAGCCACTGCTCCCTGGATGTGGGGTTGATACTCTTGGCTGCCATCCCTGGCCTCAGGTGTGGCGTGGCTCCTCCCGGCTGCCGACCCTGGCCTTGGGCACTGGGTGGCTCCTCTTGGCCACCACCCCTGACCTTGGATGCAGGGTAGCTCCTCTCGGGCACTGGGTAGCTCCTCTTGGGCACTGTCTCTGGCATTGGACACATGGTAGCTCCTCTCGGATGTCACCCCTGACTTCAGACTCGGGGTTTCTCCTCCTGGCCACTGCCCCAGACCTTGAATGCAGAGACACTCAAATATTCAAAGGCAGGTCTGACTCAGTCTCTGTGAGGCCCCTGGGACCTGGTGCCCACAAGGTTTTGTTTGAGCCTTCTGAAGATCTCTGGCAGGTATTGGGTTTGATTTTCAATGAGAGTTCTCCCTTCCTGCCCTATTGTTGGAGGTTCTCCTTTGCCCTTAGAGGTGGGGTATTATTTTTATGGGATCCAACATTCTCTTGTCAATGGTTGTTCAACAGTGAGTTGCAGTTTTGGAATTTTTGCAGAAAAAGATAAGCACACATCCTTCTACTCCCCCATCTTGTCTTAAGTAATAAGACACTTATTGGGCTACTTTAATATGTAGTATTACTTATTGGAGTATCTGATAAGATGGTGTATATAAAAGTGATTTATGACTCTGAAAGTATAAAGAGAATTCATTATTCCCAATATCCTATAGTGAATTTTAAAAGGAGATTTTTTTTGAAACTGAGAAAGTCAATGACCAGAAAAAATTATTTTTCCTTGCTCTTTGCAAAAATATTTCTAAACCAGTGAGCTGCAGCCTTCCTGTGAATCCAGTTCACCTGGGGGCTTTTAAAATCCACCCGTGCCAAATTCTGATTCATTTATGGTGGAAACAAGACACTGGTACTTTTTGAAACTCTCCAGTTAGAGGGTAGCTGGAGTGGAGGACCAATGCAACACAGTCACCAAACATCAGTATCCCATCAGTGTGTACTCAGAAAGATGATACATTTAATCTAAAAATATCTTGATCATTTTGAGTTTGTAGAGCTTCTCTTGGTGGAAGCACATATTATTGCTGCTCTTGAAATATCCTATTTCACTTCTTCACTTCTTGTGAATTTTACCAATGATGACAAATGGTTATACAGCAGTTAATCTGTTATAAAAAAAAAAAAATCAACTTCAGGCAGGAGTTAGTGAATCTGTTATGCCAGTGAAGAACTCAAGCCAGGCAGACTTACAAGCCTGTACTCATCAGTATACCCCCACGTTTTCCCTCCCACCACACAGTCAGGGTTTTACATAGATGGAGAAACAGGAGCTATGAAGAGACCTGTTAGACCTACTTTTACTCTTGAGTAATATTCTTAATGAGAATCAAAACACCTTCAGCCATCTATTAAGAATTTCCTAACATGTGACCTAGAAAACATTCCTTGAAATTTCAGCATGTGCTGAAGAATCGCAAGGAGAGATAAGGAAACCTTCCTCAGCAACCAATGCAAAAAAATAGAGGAAAACCACAGAATGGGAAAGGCTAGAGATCTCTTAAAGAAAACTAGTTATACCAAGGGAACATTTCATAGAAAGATAGGCACAATAAAGTAGAGAAATGGTAGAGACCTAACGTAAGCAAAGAATATTAAGAAGAGCCGGCAAGAATACACAGCAGAACTGTACAAAAAAGATCTTCACGACCCAGATAATCACGATGGTGTGATCACCCATCTAGAGCCAGACATCCTGGAACGTGAAGTCAAGTGGGCCTTAGAAAATATCACTATGAACAAAGCTAGTGGAAGTGATGGAATTACGGTGGAGCTATTTCAAATCCTCAAAGATGATGCTGTGCAAGTGACACACTCAATATGACAGTGAATTTGGAAATTTCAACAGTGGCCACAGGACGGGAAAAGGTCAGTTTTCATTTAAATCCTAAAAAAGGGTAATCCTTAAGAATTCTTAAACTACTGCACAGTTGCACTCATCACAAATTCTAGTAAAGTAATAATCAAAATTATCCAAGCCAGGCTTTAGCAATACATGAACCGTGAACTTCCAGATGTTCAAGCTGGTTTTAGAAAAGGCAGAGGAACCAGAGATCAAATTGCCAACATTGCTGGATTATGGAAAAAGCAAGAGAGTTCCAGAAAACCATCTATTTCTGCTTTATAGACTGTGTCAAAGCCTTTGACTATGTTGATCACAATAAACTGTGGAAAATTCTGAAAGAGATGGGAATACCTGATCATCTAACCCACCTCTTGAGAAACCTATATGCAGGTCAGGAATCAACAGTTAGAAGTGAACATGGAACAACAGACTGGTTGAAAATAGGAAAAGGAGTACGTCAAGGCTGTATATTGTCACCTTGCTTATTCAACTAATATGAAGACTACATCATGAGAAACTCTGGGCTGGAAGAAGCACAAGCTGGAATCAAGATTACTGAGAGAAATATCAATAACCTCAGATATGCAGACAGCAACATCCTTATTGCAGAAAGTGAAGAGGAAATAAAAAACATCTTGGTGGAAGTAAAAGTGGAGAGTGAAAAAGTTAGCTTAAAGCTCAACATTCAGAAAACGAAGATCATGGCATCTGGACCCATCACTTCATGGGAAATAGATGGGGACACTGTGAAAACAGTATCAGGCTTTATTTTGGGGGGATCCAAAATCACTGCAGATGATGACTGCAGCCATGAAATTAAAAAGAACTTATTCCTGGAAGGAAAGTTATGACCAAACTAGATAGCATATTCAAAAACAGAGACATTTCTTTGCCAACAAAGGTCCATCTAGTCAAGGCTATCACGTATGGATGTGAGAGTTGGACTGTGAAGAAAGCTGAACACTGAAGAATTGATGCTTTTGAATTATGGTGTTGGAGAAGACTCTTGAGAGTCCCTTGGACTGCAAGGAGATCCAACCAGTCCATCCTAAAGTAGATCAATCCTGGGTGTTCATTTGAAGGTCTGATGCTGAAACTAAAACTCCAATAGTTTGGCCACCTTATGGAAAGAGTTGACTCATTTGAAAGGACCCTGACACTGGGAAGGATTGGGGACAGGAGGAGAAGGGGACGACAGAAGATGAGATGGCTGGATGGCATCACAGACTCAATAGACATGAGTTTGGGTAAACTCTGGAAGTTTGTGATGGACAGGGAGGCCTGATGTGCTGTGATTTATGGAGTCACAAAGAGTTGGACACAACTGAATGACTGACCTGAACTGAACTGAAGACCTTCTCAGCATGTGACCTAGAAATCATTGCTTGAAATTTCAGCATGTTCTCAGAAGTAGGCTTTCAAGAACAGTAAAACAGAAGGCAATCTAGTGGAGTGATTATTCTGTCTCATGTATAAGACTTAAAAAGGTAGGAAGATGCATCTTGGGTGCCCCCAATCAAGTGGGCTTCCATTGGGCCAAGGACTGTGAGAAACGGACTGGCAATATAGAAATGAGGCTGTGCTCTCTCTAAACTCAAGTTAACACATTTAGAATTTTGATCCAAAGTCTTGCTTCCTCTCTGTTTCAGATAAGTTGGCTAAGATTGAGATCACATTGAACCATATGAAACTGACCTTTTATTCACAAAGATGGTGATTTTATAGAGTTATCATCAACTTAAAATAAATCTATTATTAGATATTTTTAAAAGATGACATAGTACTTTCCTACTCACTGTGCAGTGCAGGGACCAGCCACAGATCTGAAAACTTATTAGAAAAATGCAGAATCTTATTCCCTACTCTATACCTGTTGAGTCATAATCTGTATTTTAACTAATTCCCAGTGATTTGAAAGTATATTATTAGTACTTAAGAAGTACTGGTTTAACAGATATTGTTGACTACTTAGCAGGGCCCTATTTTGTCTAGCTGTTCACCTATCTTCTGATTCATTTTGAATGAGTGTAGGGGTGCATGTGTTATGCATGTTGGAAGACAGTGAGAAATGGAGTATTTCCTGCCATATCAATGTTGACTTAATAAGTAGTCACAACATAAATGTTGAAAATTACATTGTACATGGTGGGAACTTTTAGGACTTCAAGCTTAGAAGACAGCATCTCAAGTAATCCTGAGAGAACTCCACTGAGGAGGCGAGGGGGAAAGTCATGCCATGTAGAAATCTTACAACAAAGGGCAGGTAACTTGAACATCAAAAAATTATTATTAACTAAAGAAAACCAGATATCTAAAATTAAGGAATTTAGCACTTTTCTATCAATGGGAAGACTCAAGAGTTTGGGCTCACTGAAGTCATTCTTCTCATATGTATCTCAGCTATCTGGGGCTGGTATCCTGTATTTTTCAAATCCTGAGTTCCCTTTTGGCTCACTGTAGAGTATGACTGCAGTCTTGGTGGCTGCCAGATCACAGACATTCTTCTTTCCTGAGTGCCTTTAGGGCTTACCTTGGAAGGCTGGAATCGCTGATGACTGTGGTATCATTGTTTGTTGTTGTTGTTGTTGTTGTTTTAATACTTTATTATAGTTTTCAATACTGTATTGGTTTTGCCATACATTGACATGAATCAGCCACAGGTGTACACGATCTCCCAATGCCGAAGCCCCCTCCCACCTCCCACCCCACACCATCTCCCCAGATCATCCCGTACACCAGCCCCAAGAATTCTGTATAGTGTATTGAACATAGACTGGCACTTCGTTTCTTATATGATAGTATACATGTTTCAATGCCACTCTCCCAAATCATCCTACACTCACCCTCTCCCTCAGAGGCCAGAAGTCCGTTCTATACCTCTGTGTCTCTTGTTCTGTGAAAAATACTGTTGGTAGCTTGATAGGGATTGCATTAAATCTGTATATTGCTTTGGGTAGTATACTCATTTTCACTATAGTGACTCTTACGATCCATGAACATGGTATATTTCTCCATCTATTATTGTCCTCTTTGATTTCTTTCATCAGTGTTTTATAGTTTTTGATATATAGGTCTTTAGTTTCTTTAGGTAGGTATATACCTAAGTATTTTATTCTTTTTGTTGCAATGGTGAATGGAATTGTTTCCTTAACTTCTTTTTCTGTTTTCTCATTATTAGTTTATAGGAATGCAAGGGATTTCTGAGTGTTGATTTTATATCCTGCAGTTTTACTATATTCATTGATTAGCTCTAGTAGTTTTCTGTTCAAGTCTTTAGAGTTTTCTATGTAGAGGATTATGTCATCTGCAAACAGTGAATGTTTTACTTCTTCTTTTCCAATTTGGATTCCTTTTATTTCTTTTTCTGCTCTGATTGCTGTGGCCAAAACTTCCAGAACTATATTGAATAGTAGTGGTGAAAGTGGGCACCCTTGTCTTGTTCCTGACTTTAGGGGAAATGCTTTCAATTTTTCACCATTGAGGATAATATTTGCTGTATCATTGTTTATTGATGAGAAATGGAATACTTCCTGCTATATCAGTAAGCACAGATGTCACAATCATTAGTGATTCCAACTCTCAAATGCCTAAAGGCATTTAGAAAGGAAAAGAATAACTATGATCTAACAGTCATCATACTGCTGCCACTACCTAAGTTGAGCTCTGAGGAACTCAGGATGTGAAAAATATAGGATAATGGCCCCAGATAGTTGAGGTACATAGAAAAATACTATATTTCTTAACTTTATATATCTGATTTTATTTAATTAACAGTAATCTTTTGATGTTCAGCTCACCTCCCCTTTGTTTTAAGACTTCTATATAACCAACTCCTCTGCCTACTTCCTCAGAGCAGTTCTTTCAGGGTTACTTGAGGTGCTGTTTCCTGGGCTTGAAGTCCTAAAAATTCTTACCAAATAAAAGGTAACTCTCAATTTTAAGTTAGTATTTTCATTTCAACAGTTATGGTGACCACGAGGGAGCCAGAGCAGATTCCTCTCCTCCATCTGAACTTTTTGAAAATCTGGACCCTTGGTACCAGAAGGGTCATCTGTGTTTATCAACCTTCTTAGAATGTTAGATAATTTGAGTGACTCTCTCCTGTTTCTAAGATCTCCTATTATTGGATGATGAACTGAAGTTTTACTCAGTGGGAGAAGAGGTTATCCTTGAAATCTGGTTTCAAGAAGAGATACCTGGGTTGCTCAGTTTAAACACTGAGTGGGTTATTTTCAGTTGAAGGACTGGGAAGATTTTGCTCAGTTTAGGCACTGAGAAGGTTATCCTGGGTGTAAATGCACTGGGAAGACTCAGTTTGGGTACTGAGTGGTTATTCTTAGTTTAGAAACTGGGAAGACTTGCTCAGTTACATACTGCATAAAATGGAACTGAATGGCTAGGGGGAAGACTGGCCTGTCGGTTTTCTTGAATTGGCTACCTTACTAAAGTTTGTAAAGATGAAATTAAAAATTTATAAGAGGTTCTGAGCACTGAAGAAGGGATTTTCTCTTCCTGGTCAGCAACAGCATTCTCAAGTAACTGAAAAGTTTACAGGAGTGGTGGAGACAAGACTTCACACCTTGAAGCTGTCCCTATAGGGAAACCCACTCATGTAGTTAACAAACTGTTCAACCAGGGACATGCTTAAAAATTGGTCATTCAATGAACTGAGCACTACATCATGGAAGATCTGAGCACACTGGGAGATCTGCAATATTGTGGCAGGTAGGAGGACCGCTTTCAGGGCCTGAAACTGGGCTCTTGTCTCACACTTGGAAATGAATTGACTGAGGAGACACATGTGCTGACAAAGCAAGAGATTTTGTTGGGAAAGGGCACCTGCGTGGAGAGCAGTAGGGTAAGGGAACCCAGAACTTCTCTGCCACGTGACTAGCAGTCTCAGGTTTTATGGTGATGGGATTAGTTTCCAGGTGGTCTTTGGCCAATCACTCTAATTCAGAGTCTTTTCTGGTAGCGCATGCATTTCTTAGCCAAGGTGGATGCTAGTGAGAGGGATTCTGGAAAGTAGATGGACACGCAGTGTCTCCGTTTGACCTTTCCTGGGCTCTTCTGGTTGGTGGTGGCTTATTAGTTCTGTATTCCTTATCAGGATCTCCTGTCATAAAACAACTCATGTAAATGGTTACTATGGTGCCTGGCCAGAGTGGGCGGTTTCAATCATTGTGCTTCCCCTAACAATATGATAGAAGGGGTTAAAAGAACTCTGGAGCAAAATCAGAGAAGTTAAGCTCCCAAGTAGCACACACTGGCCCACCACACAATAGTTACTAGCAATTTTTTCTTGACAAACTAACTTCAAAATAGAAAATAAAGTCTCAAAATGAAATAAAAGAAAATGGCAGACTGCCAGCCTCTAGCCAGTACACCAGCTAGGTAAATACATGTACAAAACTTACCTGGGAATTAAAGGAAATCTCACCCTGAAGATTGAGTGGTCTCTTTCATTACACACACAGTTAAATTACTTTAAGGTTATAAGTTGGATTAGGCTTTAAACAAAGGTCTTCTAAGGGGAAATCTATATTTCTCTGTGTCTTTGAGATGTAAATGTTCCATCTGATTTTCTGAGACATTCTGTGTTTGTGCATTTTGTTTGTTCATGTTTTTAAAAACTTGACTTTTATCTTACTATTTTTGAGAGTAAACTCTCTGAATATAGGTTATATCCTCCCCTTACATCTTAGTGGTTTGAATCACTATTGAAATAATGTTTATTGATGGCCAAACGATGGATCCTTTTAAAATTGGTGAAAGTGAAGTCGCTCAGTCGTGTCCAACTCTCTGCGACCCTGTGGACTGTAGCCTACCAAGCTCCTCCATCCATGGGATTCTCCAGGCAAGAATAATGGAGTGGGTCGCCATTTCCTTCTCCAGGGAATCTTCTCAACCCAGGGATCAAACCCAGGTCTCCTGCATTGGAGGCAGATGGTTTAACCTTTGAGCCACCAGGGAAGAAAATCTAGAGTACTCTGATTATAAACAGTTATTTTATTGGTACCTATAAAACAAAAATTAAAGTTGAAAAACTATGTCTAATATTTTACCTAAGAACTTCTGTTGTTTAAAGCAAGTAAGACAAACTTGAGAGGCTTCATATGTGATCTTTGCTTCCCCTCAGTGGGTCTTAGATATTCTAATAAGAACATTCAAATAATTGCTAACAGATAAACTTGTAAAACAAGTATAGCTATCATTTACAACAAGGTAAAATTTAAAAGGATGCTTGGGGCTGGTGCACGAAGATGATCCAGAGAGATGATATAGGGTGGGAGGTGAGAGGGGGATTCAGGATTGGGAGCTCGTATACACCTGTGGTGGATTCATGTCAATGTATGGCAAAATCAATATGGTATTGTAAAGTAAAATAAAGTAAAAGTAAATTTAAAAAATAAAATACAGAAAAATAAATAAAAAATTAAAGGAATTATCTCAAATAAATGAAGAAACCTTTGTTTAACTACTTAAAATGGGGTAAATACAATTGACATCTATGTGATTAAAACAATATTTGATATTACTACACTACCTAAGGTCCTTCCTGCTAGCTCAGCTGGTAAAGAATCTGCCTGCAATGTAAGAAACCCCAGTTTGATTCCTGGGTCAGGAAAATCCCCTGGAAAATGGATAGGCTACCCACTCCAGTATTCTTGGGTTTCCTTGGTGCCTCAAATGGTAAAGCATCTGCCTGAAATGCATGAGACCCACTTGCAGTGCAGGAGATCTGGGTTTGTTCCCTGGATTGGGAAGATTCCCTGGAGGTGGTCATGGCAAGCCACTCCAGTATTCTTGCCTGAAGAATCCCCATGGACAGAGGTCACTGGTGGGCTATAGTCCATGGGGTTGCAAAGAGTCAAATATAACTAAGCAACTAAGCACAGCACACAGCTGCTGCTGCTGCTAAGTCTCTTCAATCGACATAGACGGCAGCCCATTTGGCTCCCCCATCCCTGGGATTCTCCAGGCAAGAACACAGGAGTGTGTTGCCATTTCCTTCTCCAATGCATGAAAGTGAAAAGTGAAAGTGAAGTCATTCAGTCGTGTTCGACTCTTAGCGACCCAATGGACTGCAGCCCACCAGGCTCCTCTGTCCATGGGATTTTCCAGGCAAGAGTACTGGAGTGGGGTGCCATTGCCTTCTTTAGCAGAGCACATTACCTAAGCTTAAACGGGCCAAGAGGGACCACTTACAATAAAAACTAAACAAAATTGTTCTATTTATTCCAGTTTTAAAATATATATTTAAAAGGCGGAAAGCATTTGCACTGAGATATCTGACCAGCAATTATTTGGGACGAAATCAGGCCAAAGGCCTGACCTCCTTAGCTCAACCTCACTCTAGGGCTCCCGGAACTTTTATTTCAAAGTAAGTAAAATGGACAGGGAATAGAAGAAAAAAGAAAAACTTCTAAAAGACCTCCTCTAAGAACAAAGTTTGTTGATTCAATCCTAATTTAAAACTAAAGTTTAAAGGCATAAAAATTGACCAAATTTAGATGAAAATATATAAAATTGGTATAGTTGATAGGGGAACTATCAACTATAGTTGATTAAACTATAGTTGACTAAAACCGTTCACCATAAATAGGGTCTCTAGTAACCATTTGCATGAGTTGTTTTATGACAAGAAGTCCTGGTAAGGAACATGGAACTAACAAGCTACCACCAACAGAAAGAGATGGGGAAAGGCCAAAAGGAGACATCATATGTCTGACCACCTCTCAGAATTCTTCTCTCTGGCATCCATCTTGGCTGAGCAATGCATACACCACCAGGAAGGACTCCGAGTCAGAATGACTGGCTAAAGACAACCCAGAAACTAATCCCATCAACATAAGACCCAAGACTGTGAGCCATGTGGCAGAGCAGTTCTCCTGGGTTCTCTTACCCTACTCCTCTCCACCCAGGTGCCCTTTTCCCAATAAAGTCTCTTGCTTTGTCAGCACATATCTTCTTAGACAATTATTTTCAAGTGTTAGACGAGAGCCCACTCTTGTGGCCCTGGAGCGGGCCCCCCTTCCTACAACATATTTACATGGGACTTATATAAGATGACTACATCTCTTGTATAATTATAATATGTGATAGATATGTTTCACTGGGTAATAATTTCGCTGTGTGGTATTATAACACAAGACATATAGCTTGTCACTAAGGAAATATTAACTAAACACACTTAACCAATAGGGTTGCCTGAGACATACAAATAAGTAAAACTGGGAGCTAACATACAACTGCCAATAAAAATAAAAACAATGATTTTTTCTTTTGGATTCAATTTGTAAACTCAGAAAAGTCTTTATAAACAAACCTATTCAAAAAGGTACGATAAATTAAACTGTAAAAGTTATAGAATGTAGAACTCATAAAATAAATTTTAATTTAGTGAAAAATGTCACTGATTTAAATATCTTTAGGTGGCAAAATGGAGAAGGCAATGGCACCCCACTCCAGTACTCTTGCCTGGGAAATCCCATGGATGGAGGAGCCTGGTAGGCTACAGTCCATGGGTTCGCTAAGAGTTGGACATGACTGAGCGACTTAATTTTCACTTTTCAATTTCATGCACTGGAGAAGGAAATGGCAACCCATTCCAGTGTTCTTGCCTGAAGAATCCCAGGGACAGAAGAGCCTGGTGGGCTGCCGTCTATGCGGTCCCACAGAATCAGACATGACTGACGCGACTTAGCAGCAGCAGCAGGTGGCAAAACTGTTTTTAGGAAACTAAAACAAATGGCTTTCTCTTACAAACCTCTACAAACCAATATATAAACACAGGCCACAAGGACCTGAGACTAAGCCTAATTATGTCAATCAGACAAGACTTGAAATCGAAGGGGGGCGGGGGGGAATAGCAATTTAAAAATTCAAACCACTGGGAATGCTCCCTCAGCCAAACTTTACAGATAGTAAGCCTTCATCATCTGAACAAGCAACCTTAATATATTCTCCAACTGTTTCTAACTTGTTAATTGCAAGTAATTTACTAACTGTAAGTTAATTGTAACTTACTAGTTGTAAGTTTGTCTTGTGATGCAGATGGTGGCTGCAGCCATGAAATTAAAAGACGCTTACTCCTTGGAAGAAAAGTTATAACCAACCTAGATAGCATATTCAAAAGCAGAGAAATTACTTTGCCGACTAAGGTCCATCTAGTCAAGGCTATGGTTTGTCCTGTGGTCATGTATGTATGTGAGAGGTGGACTGTGAAGAAGGCTGAGCGCTGAAGAATTGATGCTTTTAAATTGTGGTGCTGGAGAAGACTCTTGAGAGTCCCTTGGACTGCAAGGAGATCCAACCAGTCCATTCTGAAGGAGATCAGCCCTGGCATTTCTTTGGAAGGAATAATGCTAAAGCTGAAACTCCAGTACTGTGGCCACCTCATGCAAAGTGTTGACTCATTGGAAAATACTCTGATGCTGGGAGGGATTGAGGGAAAGAGGAAAAGGGGGACGACAGAGGATGAGATGGCTGGATGGCATCACTGACTCAATGGACGTGACCCTGAGTGAACTCTGGGAGTTGGTGATGGACAGGGGGGCCTGGCATGTTGTGATTCATGTGGTCGCAAATAGTCGGACATGACTGAGTGACTGAACTGAGCTGAAATGAACCTGGTTCATAACTAAGCTTTTAGTGAAGCATGAGAACGCAAAATTTGTCTGTTTCTATCACAACATCACAGATGTAGTGATATCTCATATTTATAATTGTACACACATATGCTACTGCTACTGCTAAGTCACTTCAGTTGTGTCCGACTCTGTGCTACCCCATAGAAGGCAGCTACTAGGCTCTCCCATCCCTGGGATTCTCCAGGCAAGAACACTGGAGTGGGTTGCCATTTCCTATTGATATTACAATAGTATTGTGAATACTAAATGTATAAAGAATTCTATTTAATTTAAAATGAAAACAATTACATTTAAAGAAACTGGCCAAACTGACTTTCAAGTTGACAATACGTGGAAAATATTCAATATTTAGTTGGATACAAGTTGATACCTGGTATTAATGAGTATTATTGATACCTGGTATTAATTAAAAATTAATTAATATTTAAGTTTTTTAACCTAATTAATATAGCCATGTCATTGAGTCATCAAAATTAAATACTTTACTATAGCTAGGTTTAATAAATAAGAACTTATTATGTCTATTGCTCAGTCATGTCTGACTCTTTGCAACCCTTTGGATGGTAGCCCATCAGGCTCCTCTGCTTTTGGAATAATCCAGGCAAGAATACTGGAGTGGGTAGCTGTTCTCTTCTTCAGGGGATCTTCCCAATCCAGGGATTGAGCCCAGGTCTCCGAACTGCAGGCAGATTCTTTACCCTGTGAGCCACCAAGGAAGCCTGCAACCATTATAATAAGGGATTCCCTGGTGGCTCAGAGGATAAAGAATCTACCTACAATGTAGGAGTCCTGGGCTCGATCCCTGAGTTGGGAAGATCCCCTGAAGGATAGCATGGTAAACCATTCCAATATACTTGCCTGGAGAATTCCCATGGACAGAGGAGCCTGATGAGCTACAGTCCATGAGGTTGCAAAGAGTTGGGACTAACTGAGCAACTAAGCACAGCATAACATATCTGTTGCAAGGAAAATAAGTTGATATGATGAAACTTTAAAGTAAGTGTAAACGAAATCAGAGCTTTGGGGTAGTCTCTTTTACATTTTAGGAACGTCTACTTAAATGTTCTTTCCAGATAGTTGGTAGCTTAATCTAGAGCTGTGCTAATTTAAGTCAAGGGATGGAAGTTTATTAAATAGTAGAAAATACTGAGACACCAATTACCGAATAGAGAAACTGAAGGTATTTAGGACTATTAATGAAACATATTTGATGACACCCTGAAATGTCCTCTATAAGAAAACAATTTTTTTTTTAGAAATTATCACTGGTATTTATACTCACTAAACTATAAAATGCCAATGTAAAAGCTCATAATTGCTACTTCTAAGACTTTACTAAAAATTAAGGTTTTAAGATTTGAGGATTCTAATTTAAACATGTAATTAAAGCTTTTAAGAATGATACAGTAACATTTCAACATATGATAAGAAGTAAAATGTGTGTTTTCAACAAAGAAGGTATGAGGAATGGAGTTACACTTTACTGAACAGAGAAAGAATGAGCGGGTTGATTTTATTTGGATAGAAAATAAAAGACAGAGTGGATACAAAAAATGATGAGATACTGTGAAAAGGAACCCTGAGGAGGAAAAACTTTTATGCCTAGTCAGGATTAACTAAGTTTAGGTTGAAATTAATTAAATGCTTTTTGTTGAGTAAGCTAATGCAAGACTGTAGTTTGATTCCTCTTTCTGTTAAAAAGTGCTCCTTTAAGATAACAAATTGTGTGAGTTTCTATGCCTATAAGTGATCTGTATTTATTTTTTAATAGTTATTGTGAATTTGGTTAAATTAATAATCTTTTGAGAGGCCTATGATTCTGTTGTCTTTTAAAACATTTTTGATATTTCTAATAAATTTCCCAAATACAAAATCTAAGTAAAGCTCTTTTAGCCTCCAGCTGACTCATATGCTTCAAAGAAACATCTCTGAGACAACTCAGAGAGATATGTTAAACTAAGTTTATTTGGTATTTTTAATTCAGAAATATTGTCAAGTAATTGAAGGTGAACCTTAAGTTGAAATGTATGTATAAATGTTATTCATATATCCCAGAATTTATATGGAATTACTAATCTGATATGTCTTAATATAATGTTATGTGTTGCAGAAATATCAAGATTTCCTGCTAATTGCATTGTACTGAAACCTTCAACCTCAGGGCATGACTGAGTAAAGCACAGCATGTACCACATATATGGCATATTTGGCATAATAATAATTTTGCCTGATCTGGGATCCCAGTGTTGGGGAACAAAAAAAATGGTCATGAAATATCTCTCAAGTACTGGCTGAATGTTTTTACCATGGTGAGGGATGAGGAATGGAGCATTTCCCTCCAATCAGTAAACAAAGATGTCACAGTCATCAGTGATTCCAGCCCTCCAATGCTTTAAGGCACTCAAGAAGGAAAATATCTGTGTTCTGGCAGCCATCAGTTTAGTCCTGAGAAACTCAGATTGTGAAAAACATAGGATACTGGCCCCAGATAGTTGAGATGCATATGAAATGAATTATTTCAGTGAGCCTAGAATCTTGGATCTTCCCATACATAGAAAACTGCTAAATTATTTAACTTGAGATATTTGGTTTTCTTTAATTAACAATAATTATTTTGATGTTCTGGCTACTCGCCCTTTGTTGTTGGACTTCTATATCACTTGGCTCCTCCCCTTGCCTCCTCAAAGCTTTCTTTCAAGGTTACTTCAGTTGCAGTCTCCTAGGCTTAAAGTCCTAAAACTTCCTATTGAATAAAACATAACTTCTATTTTTTAGGTTGTGACTATTTTTTTTTTTTAATGCTGATAATAGGTTGAGTTCTGATCATAGGGGTATAGACTAGGAACCAGGGGAAAATGTGAAGAGGAGATAATATAATCATTATGGACTGTAAGAGTGAGATAAGCAGGGAGGGATTGGAGATAGCTAGGATGTAATCTCTGGTGGCGGCTGTTAAGGCAGAGAATTTTCCATAGGACTTTGCAGTTTATAGGATATGAATGTGTGTAGTGAGTGGGCACCAAGTGATCCCCCAGGCCTCAGACCAGTCAGGACCACCAGAAAACTTCAGGAGGCAACTTGACAATGGCCAGTCTTCTTGTTTTCACCCATCAGAACACAGCCTTGGCATCAAAGGAAAGAGGGACATTCATGCATCAACAGCAGGGCTTAACTGTGAAAAAGTACTGCTTCCTTTCACCTGCCTCCTAAGTCCTTGTCAGTAGCAATTGTAATTCCTGTGGCTATTGATTTTGTTGTACCTTAGGCAGGCACAGTAGAGCCAATCCAATTCACACTAACCACACACATCATGTATAGGTGTGGGTAGAACTAGGGGAAAGGAGTCTGCTTCTTGTCCTTCTATATTTTGGGATTGGGAGTTGAGAAATGAAATATTTCCTGTCATGTCAATAAACAAGGATGTCACAGTCATCAGCGACTCCAGTCCTCCAATGTGAGCTCTAAATGTGCTCAGCAAGGGGAATAGCTGAGATTTGGTCACTCCTTACAGTGAGCCCCAAGGGAGTTCAAGATATGAAAATCAAGTGATACAGGCCCCAGAGAGATGAGATGCATATAAAAGGAACAATTTTAGTGAACACAAACTCTCTCATCTTCCCATACATAGAAAAGCACTACATTTCTTAACTTGAGATATCTGGCTTCCTTTAATTAACAATAATCTTTTGGTGTTCAGACTACCTGCCCTTTGTTGTAAAACTTCCATATAACATGTTTCTTCCCCTCACCGCTTCAGAACAATTCTCTCAAGGTTACTTGAGATGCTGTCTCCCAGGCTTAAAGTCCTAAAGATTCCTGTCAAATAAAACATAACTCAAATTTTAGGTTGTGAATATTTTAAGTTGACAGGAGCACCTGTGTGCTAGTCTTATCCCACTAGGAAAAGAGTATAAGATTGATAAATGAATCTTGAAAGTGATATGTGTGGATACTTTCTGTCATTTATGGGTAATATTTTAAAATCCAATTCTACAAAGTCAGAATTTTGAATCATTTGGATGACCAGCTAACCTATAGTTTGAACACCAACTATGGAACTTACTCAAGGTTATCAAAACGTCTGACATTAGATGGGAGATTTATAAGTGAGTACTTGACCTGAGCAAGAGTGTGAGACAACTAGAACTTCAGGGACAATGCTAAAACTGCTTACAAGAGCAAACTTTTTATGAGCTAATGATGACATGCTAAACACTACTTGTAGCTATTCATTAAAGAAACATCCCAAAGGCTCTGTTAACCTAGTTGGAGTTACCATGTTAAAGAGCTAAAACTTGAAAGACACGTGTACTCCAATGTTCATCACAGCACTGTTTATAATAGCCAGAACATGGAAGCAACATAGATGTCCATCAGCAGATGAATGAATAAGACAGCTGTGGTACATATACACAATGGAGTATTATTCAGCCATTAAAAAGAAACATTTGGATCAGTTCTAATGAGGTGGATGAAACTGGAGCCTATTATACAGAATGAAGTAAGCCAGAAAGAAAAACACCAATACAGTATACTAACACATATATGAAATTTAGAAAGATTGTAACAATAACCCTGTATGTGAGACAGCAAAAGAGACACGGATGTATAGAACAGCCTTTTGGACTCTGTGGGAAAGGGAGAGGGTGGGATGATTCAGAAGAATAGCATTGAAACATGTATAATATCATATAAGAAACGAATCACCAGTCTAGGTTCGAAGGAGGATACAGGATGCTTGGGGCTGGTGCACTGGGATGACCCAGAAAGACGGTATGGGAGGGAGGTGGGAGGGGGGTTCAGGATTGGGAACACGTGTACACGTGTGGTGGATTCATGTTGATGTATGGCAAAACCATTATGGTATTTTAAAGTAAAATAAAGTAAGAAAAAATAAAAGCTTACTATATAGTAAAGAAAAAAAAAGAAAGAGCTTAACTTGATTACTGGAAATTATTTCATAATCATGACTTTTTAATTAGTTTATACAGGTATCCTCTTCAGTCTTGGAAATGCAAGATTAAGAAACAGCTGTCTTAGACAAAGATATAAGATATTGGTGGATTTTTCATGATGCTCAGACATGGCACACGCTGTGTTTCAGAGAATATTCTGTATCTAAGTTCTCTGAGATCTGATGTGATTCATCATTGTGTGGCACTCTAATCTTGTGTTCTTATCCCAGAATATGCTGCCTCACCTCAAATCTTTACAATGACCTAGAGCTAATTCATTAAAAAAAAAAAGAAAGAAAGAAAATTTGAGGGTCATCTATGTGTTGAAGCCAAATGAAGTGAGACTGATAAAATCCTTGTTCTCCTAGAGATCATTTCATATGATAGTAATAAATCTTTAAAATTTGTTTGAAATAAACAAAATAAGATTTTCGTTTGCAAGGTGAATTACAGTAAAGAAAATATTGGAGGGTGGCGTACAGGAGTGGGGACAATGTCAGGTAGTATAGCTAGTGAAGGTCTCTCTACAGAAATGACACTAAAACTGAGTTCTGCTGATGAAAAGGATCCAGGTATGGGAGAGCTAAAGGGAGGCACATATTTGGCAAACATTGCAGTCAGCACAAAGAGCCCAAGGTAGGGATAAATAGCAGGCTGTGGTTGGAAAGTGTAAAGGTGCCTCAAGATAGAACTAGCTCATACAAGGCTTTGTAGACCCTGGTGAAGAGTTTTGATTTTACTCCAAGTGCAACAGATGGTCACTGGCTTTAGGGAGAAAAAAAAATCAAAATTAATTGGTCTATTGTGCATTGCTTTGTTTGATTTTTCTGATTTGCACTTTTGAAAAATTCCTCCGGTGATTGTTAGAGGGCAAAGTTGAAAGAAGAAGCTTTGTCTACTCTTCTTTACTTTACAGTTCAGCTTTGGTTTCATCTTCCTCCAGACACATTCCATGAACCACTGACCCTGAGCATCAAATGTAACGCCTCTCTGCTATCATGTGCTTTCCTTCAGTGGCAAGTTCAAAATATCTTGCAACCAGGATGGCATGAGAAGTTAGGTAATCAGAATAGATAAAAGCTATTTGACAACTGGTATAGTCACATGGTATAGCGACTATACAGTATATATGTTGAATATCCTGTTGATGCTAGCAGTCATCATCATTTGTTGATGATCATCAACAAATGTGTGTTGACTACTGCTTTATGTGAGTGACAATGCCAGTAGCAACATCATCTCATTTAAATCTTACAAAATTGCACAAGTTAGTGGCATTATCTCCATTTAAGTCGTGGGGGGCCTAGGCCACTGAGAGATGACTTTCTCAGGAAAGTGGTAGAGTTAGGATTGTGCCTAGTTCCTATGACTATAGAGTACACATGCATGCATCATGTGATTTTGAAACTACTTTCTTTATGTCTGTATCTACTTTTGAAAAAGTATCTCAAAAGCAGGGATCATCCTGGTGCCTGTCAGGGGACTTGGCTTAGAGAAAATGTTGGCAAATGTTTGCTGAATGACTTTGAATTCTGCATCTCATAGAACCGGGCCTTAAAGAAAACCCAGGCCAGCTCATTTTTCAAAATGAAGAAACTGAGATAAGAAAAGGGCTTTTCCTTGTCCAAGATAATGTAGTCATTTGTATATCCATCTGTTCAAGAAGTATTTACTAGAAATTTGTAAGTGAAGAATAATCATATGAGGAGAAATCAAATAGGGAAGCAGGACAAGACTGTGGAGAGCCTGGCAGACCCAGGGTCTGGATTCCATTCTAAGAGTGACAGAAAATGAACTCTATGTCCTAGAATTCTCTTAGGAACAAAAAGAAAGCTTTTCCTCTGCCCCATAACTGAAGTGAGGAGCAAGGCAAACACTGGCCTTTGGGGACAAGTAACCCAACTTTCAAGATAATTGACAAGTACTTATATTTATGAACAAACCTACTGCAAGCAGGCTTCCAAGTTGACAGTAAGTTGTCCTTGTTATTGATTAGATTCTGCACAATCTTTGGTATAAAAGTCTCCAATCACATCTTCTCTTTGCAGCAGTGAGCTGACTTACCATTACACACCAGGCTGCAGTTCACTTGTTCCTCAAGCCTCAGCAGATATACCAACTGTGTTTTCAGATTGATGTATGCACTTTATTTTGTCTTCCTTAGCATAAAGTTGCATTAGCAGAAACCCCTTGTTAAATTCAGGAAAGATAAGACTTGCTCAGAGGACCATACTTGACATTTGAAGTGATAACACCACACCTCAGTACCCCTACTCAAACACCTCAGTGGCTTGCTTTGGCTTTTAAGACAAAGATGCAAATATGGCACAGGCCTTGTGGCCCCTAACTTTTACAATAATGTCTCCTTGTTTAACGTGCTTTGGTCAGAGATATCTTCTTCTTGTCTCCCTTATACACTATGCTTCCTCCTTCCTTAGAGTCTGTGCAAGCACTATCTTTCTGCTTAGAAGATATTTCCTTCTCTTCTGTGCCTGAATCCCATTTATGAGCAATTTGACTCTCATTATGAGCATTATGACTCCTATTTAGTTCTCAAGTTAAGGGTCATCAGTTGAGGGAGGTCCCCATAATCCAGTCTTATGGCATCTTTTGCCTTTCCCCTTTGAAAGGTATATGAGAGCTTTATTTAAATATTTTTTGTGTGATTGAGTAATGCCCATCACTTTCACTGGAACATAAGCTTCATCCAGGCAAAGACTGTATCCAATTGCCTCTTGTGATCCTCCAATTACCCAACATAGTAGCTGTCACATATGAAAAGTAGTAACATATAAATAATTGTTAAATGAATAAAGAAAAGCTTGCAGGATGAAAATAATGCAACAAAATGTGATGTTCTGAGGGACAAGGAGAGAAAGGTACTTGGCTAAGTCACTAGTGGAACGGTCTAGAATCATAAAGTGTATCTCTAATGGCAACTCAGAAACTAAATATCATATTAGGCTATTTGGATTGTGAAGCCTGGCTTTGCTACTGGGTTCAGTTCAACTCAGTTCAGTTACTCACTCTTGTCTGACTCTTTGTGACCCCATGAAGTGCAGCAAGCCATGCTTCCCTGTCCATCACCAACTTTCAGAGCTTGCTCAAACTCAAGTCCATCAATTGAGTTATGCCATTCAGACATCTCATCCTCTGTCCTCCCCTTCTCCTTCTGCCTTCAATTTTTCCATGCATCAGGGCCTTTTACAGTGATATTTCTTCCAGTCATGTGGCTGTTTTGAAGCTTTGGCTTCAACATCAGCTCTTCCAATGAATTTTCAGGTTTGATTTTCTTATAGGGTTGACAGGTTAGATTTCCTTGCAAACGAAGAGATTCTCAAGAGTCTCTCCAACACCATATTTCAAAAGCATCAATTCTTCAGCAATCAGCTTTCTTTATAGCCCAACTCTCACATCCATGCATGACTACTGAAAAACCATAGCTTTGACTAGATAGACTTCTGTTGGCAAAGTAATGTCTCTGCTTTTGAATATGTTGTCTAAGTAGATCCTAGCTTTTCTTCCAAGGAGGAAGCCTTTTGTAATTTCATGGCTACAGTCACCATCAACAGTGAATTTGGAACCCAAGAAAATAATGTCTCTCAGTTTCCGTTATTTCCCCATCTATTTGCCATGAAATGATGACACCTGGTGCCCTGATCTTAATTTTTTAATGTTGAATTTAAGGCAACTTTTTCACTCTCTTATTTCACATTCATCAAGAGGTTCTTTAGTTCTCCTTTGCTTTATGCCATAATGATGGTATTATCTGTGTATCTGAGGTTATTGATACTGCTCCCAGCAATCTTGACTCCAGCTTGTGCTTCATCCAGCCTGACATTTCACATGATGCACTCTGCATATAATTTAAATTAGCAGAGAGACAATATACAGCCTTGATGTGCTCCTTTCTCAATTTGGAACTAGTCTGTTGTTCCATGTTCAGTTCTAGATGTTGCTTCTTGACCTACATACAGATTTCTCAGGAGGCAGGTAAGGTAGTCTGATATTGCCATCTCTTGAAGATTTTTCCATAGGTTGTTGTAATCCACAGAATCAAGGGCTTTGGTGTAGTTAATAAAGCAGAAGCAGATGTTTTTCTGGAACTCCCTTGCTTTTTCAATGATCCAATGGATATTGGCAATTTTATCTCTGGTTCCTCTGCCTTTTCTAAATACAGTTTTAACATCCAGAAGTTCAAGTGTGATTCATGTACTGTTGAAGCCTGGCTTGGCAAATTTTGAGCATTACTTTGCTAGTGTGTGAGATGAGTGCAAGTGTGCCACAGTTTGAACATTCTTTGGCATTGACTTTCTTTGGGATTGGAATGAAAACTGATATTTTCCAGTCCTGTGGCCACTGCTGAGTTTTCCAAATTTGCTGGCAAATTAAGTGCAGCACTTTAACAGCATTATCTTTTAAAACTTGAAATAGCTTAACTGGAATTCTATCACCTCCACTAGCTTTGTTCATAGTGATGCTTCCTAAGGCCCTCTTGACTTCATATTTCACGATGTTTGGCTTAAGGTGAGTGATCACACCATTGTGTTTAGCTGAGTCATGAAGATCTTTTTGTATAGTTCTTCTGTGTATTCTTGTGACCTTTTCTTTATATCTTCTTCTTCTCTTGGGTCCATACCATTTTTTTACTTTATTGTGCCCATCTTTGCATGAAATATTCCTTAGGTATCTCTAATTTTCTTGAAGAGATCTCTAGTCTTTCTCATTCTATTGTTTTCCTCTATTTCTTTGCATTGATCACTGAGGAAGACTTTTTTTTTTTTTTTTTTGTCTTCTTGCTATTCTTTGAAACTCTGCATTCAAGTGGGTATATCTTTCCTTTTCACCTTTGCCTTTCACTTCTCTTCATTTTACAGCTATCTGTAAGGCCTCCTTAGACAAGGCCTCCATTTTGCCTTTTGCATTTCTTATTCTTGGGGATGGTCTTGATCATTGCCTCCTTGTAGAATGTCAAGAACCTCTGTTCATAGTTCTTCAGACACTCTGTCTATCATGTCTAATCTCTTAAAACTATTTGTCACTTCCACTGTAAAATTGTAAGGGATTTGATTTAGGCTGTACCTGAATGGTCTAGTGGTTTTCCTTACTTTCTTCAACTTTAGTATGAATTTGGCATTAAGGATTTCATGATCTGAGCCAGAGTCAGCTCCTAGTCTTGTTTTTGCTGACTGTATAGTGAGCCTTCATCTTTGGCTGCAAAGAATATAATCAATCTGATTTCAGTATTGACTATCTGGTGATGTCCATGTGTAGTCACACCTTGTGTTGTTGGAAGAGGGTGTTTGCTATGACCAGTGCTCTCTCTCTCAGCAAAACTCTGTTAGCCTTTGCCCTGCTTCATTCTGTACTCCAAGGCTAAATTTGCCTGTTACTCCAGGTATCTCTTGACTTCCTACTTTTGCATTCCAGTCCCATATGATAAAAATGACATCTTTTGGAGGTACTAGTTCTGAAACGTCTTGTAGGTCTTCAGAAAGCCATTTAACTTCCACTCCTTCAGCATTAGTGGTTGGGGCATAGACTTTGGATTACTGTGATATTGACTGGTTTGCCTTGAAAATGAGCAGAGATCATTCTGTTGTTTTGAGATTATATCCAAGTACTTCATTTGGGACTCTTTCATTGACTATGGTCTACACCATTTCTTCTAAGGGATTCTTGTGCACAGTAGTAGATATAATGGTCATCTGAGTTAATTCCACCCATTCCAGTCCATTTTAGTTCACTTATTCCTAAAATGTCTATGCTCACTCTTGCTATCTTCCAGGCAAAGACTGTATCCAATTGCCTCTTGTGATCCTCCAATTACCCAACATAGTAGCTGTCACATATGAAAAGTAGTAACATATAAATAATTGTTAAATGAATAAAGAAAAGCTTGCAGGATGAAAATAATGCAACAAAATGTGATGTTCTGAGGGACAAGGAGAGAAAGGTACTTGGCTAAGTCACTAGTGGAACGGTCTAGAATCATAAAGTGTATCTCTAATGGCAACTCAGAAACTAAATATCATATTAGGCTATTTGGATTGTGAAGCCTGGCTTTGCTACTGGGTTCAGTTCAACTCAGTTCAGTTACTCACTCTTGTCTGACTCTTTGTGACCCCATGAAGTGCAGCAAGCCATGCTTCCCTGTCCATCACCAACTTTCAGAGCTTGCTCAAACTCAAGTCCATCAATTGAGTTATGCCATTCAGACATCTCATCCTCTGTCCTCCCCTTCTCCTTCTGCCTTCAATTTTTCCATGCATCAGGGCCTTTTACAGTGATATTTCTTCCAGTCATGTGGCTGTTTTGAAGCTTTGGCTTCAACATCAGCTCTTCCAATGAATTTTCAGGTTTGATTTTCTTATAGGGTTGACAGGTTAGATTTCCTTGCAAACGAAGAGATTCTCAAGAGTCTTCTCCAACACCATATTTCAAAAGCATCAATTCTTCAGCAATCAGCTTTCTTTATAGCCCAACTCTCACATCCATGCATGACTACTGAAAAACCATAGCTTTGACTAGATAGACTTCTGTTGGCAAAGTAATGTCTCTGCTTTTGAATATGTTGTCTAAGTAGATCCTAGCTTTTCTTCCAAGGAGGAAGCCTTTTGTAATTTCATGGCTACAGTCACCATCAACAGTGAATTTGGAACCCAAGAAAATAATGTCTCTCAGTTTCCGTTATTTCCCCATCTATTTGCCATGAAATGATGACACCTGGTGCCCTGATCTTAATTTTTTAATGTTGAATTTAAGGCAACTTTTTCACTCTCTTATTTCACATTCATCAAGAGGTTCTTTAGTTCTCCTTTGCTTTATGCCATAATGATGGTATTATCTGTGTATCTGAGGTTATTGATACTGCTCCCAGCAATCTTGACTCCAGCTTGTGCTTCATCCAGCCTGACATTTCACATGATGCACTCTGCATATAATTTAAATTAGCAGAGAGACAATATACAGCCTTGATGTGCTCCTTTCTCAATTTGGAACTAGTCTGTTGTTCCATGTTCAGTTCTAGATGTTGCTTCTTGACCTACATACAGATTTCTCAGGAGGCAGGTAAGGTAGTCTGATATTGCCATCTCTTGAAGATTTTTCCATAGGTTGTTGTAATCCACAGAATCAAGGGCTTTGGTGTAGTTAATAAAGCAGAAGCAGATGTTTTTCTGGAACTCCCTTGCTTTTTCAATGATCCAATGGATATTGGCAATTTTATCTCTGGTTCCTCTGCCTTTTCTAAATACAGTTTTAACATCCAGAAGTTCAAGTGTGATTCATGTACTGTTGAAGCCTGGCTTGGCAAATTTTGAGCATTACTTTGCTAGTGTGTGAGATGAGTGCAAGTGTGCCACAGTTTGAACATTCTTTGGCATTGACTTTCTTTGGGATTGGAATGAAAACTGATATTTTCCAGTCCTGTGGCCACTGCTGAGTTTTCCAAATTTGCTGGCAAATTAAGTGCAGCACTTTAACAGCATTATCTTTTAAAACTTGAAATAGCTTAACTGGAATTCTATCACCTCCACTAGCTTTGTTCATAGTGATGCTTCCTAAGGCCCTCTTGACTTCATATTTCACGATGTTTGGCTTAAGGTGAGTGATCACACCATTGTGTTTAGCTGAGTCATGAAGATCTTTTTGTATAGTTCTTCTGTGTATTCTTGTGACCTTTTCTTTATATCTTCTTCTTCTCTTGGGTCCATACCATTTTTTTACTTTATTGTGCCCATCTTTGCATGAAATATTCCTTAGGTATCTCTAATTTTCTTGAAGAGATCTCTAGTCTTTCTCATTCTATTGTTTTCCTCTATTTCTTTGCATTGATCACTGAGGAAGACTTTTTTTTTTTTTTTTTTGTCTTCTTGCTATTCTTTGAAACTCTGCATTCAAGTGGGTATATCTTTCCTTTTCACCTTTGCCTTTCACTTCTCTTCATTTTACAGCTATCTGTAAGGCCTCCTTAGACAAGGCCTCCATTTTGCCTTTTGCATTTCTTATTCTTGGGGATGGTCTTGATCATTGCCTCCTTGTAGAATGTCAAGAACCTCTGTTCATAGTTCTTCAGACACTCTGTCTATCATGTCTAATCTCTTAAAACTATTTGTCACTTCCACTGTAAAATTGTAAGGGATTTGATTTAGGCTGTACCTGAATGGTCTAGTGGTTTTCCTTACTTTCTTCAACTTTAGTATGAATTTGGCATTAAGGATTTCATGATCTGAGCCAGAGTCAGCTCCTAGTCTTGTTTTTGCTGACTGTATAGTGAGCCTTCATCTTTGGCTGCAAAGAATATAATCAATCTGATTTCAGTATTGACTATCTGGTGATGTCCATGTGTAGTCACACCTTGTGTTGTTGGAAGAGGGTGTTTGCTATGACCAGTGCTCTCTCTCTCAGCAAAACTCTGTTAGCCTTTGCCCTGCTTCATTCTGTACTCCAAGGCTAAATTTGCCTGTTACTCCAGGTATCTCTTGACTTCCTACTTTTGCATTCCAGTCCCATATGATAAAAATGACATCTTTTGGAGGTACTAGTTCTGAAACGTCTTGTAGGTCTTCAGAAAGCCATTTAACTTCCACTCCTTCAGCATTAGTGGTTGGGGCATAGACTTTGGATTACTGTGATATTGACTGGTTTGCCTTGAAAATGAGCAGAGATCATTCTGTTGTTTTGAGATTATATCCAAGTACTTCATTTGGGACTCTTTCATTGACTATGGTCTACACCATTTCTTCTAAGGGATTCTTGTGCACAGTAGTAGATATAATGGTCATCTGAGTTAATTCCACCCATTCCAGTCCATTTTAGTTCACTTATTCCTAAAATGTCTATGCTCACTCTTGCTATCTCCTGTTTGACCTCTTCCAATTTGCCTTGACTCATGGACCAAACATTCCAGGTTTCTATGCAATATTGTTCTTTATAGCATCAGCCTTTACTTCCATCACCAGTCACATCCATAACTGGGGAGGTTTTGCTTTGGATCTGTCTCTTCATTATTTCTGGAATTATTTCTCCAATCTTCTCCAGTAGCATGTTGGGCAACTACTGACCTTGGGAGTTCATCTTTCAGGATCATATTTTTTTTTCACCCTTTTATACTCTTCATGTGGTTCTCAAGGCAAGATTACTGAAGCGATTTCCCATTCCCTTCTCCAGTGGACCATGTTTTGTCAGAACACTCCAACCTTGTAACCCCGGAAAAGACAGGCCTCTCATCTAAAAACAGGGATGCATTGAAGCATGTAAATTATCATATGTGAAATGAATCACCAGTCCAGGTTCGATGCATGATACAGGGTGCTCAGGGCTGGTGCACTGGGATGACCTAGAGGGATGGGATATGGAGGAAGATGGGAGGGGAGTTCAGGATGGGGAATACATGTACACCCATGGCAGATTCAAATTAATGTATGGCAAAACCAATACAATATTATAAAGTAAAATTAATTAAAAATGAAAATAGGGATGATGCGGATGGTCAACAGGCATAGAACAGATGCCCAACACCACTACAGGGAAATGAAAATCAAAACCACAATGAAATTTTTTCCATTTTCCAAAACCACAAATCCCCTCACATCTAAGAGAATGACTATCATCAAAAATAACACAAATAATGTTTGGTGAAGATGTGGAAAAAAGAGAATCCTCCTACACTGTTGGTGGAAATGTAAATTGGCATGACCACTGTTGAAAAAAGTATGGATATTTCTCAAAGAACTAAAAACAGAATTACCAAAAAGTGAAAGAAAGTGAAAGTCACTCAGTACTGTTGGACTTTGCCACTCTGTGGACTATACAGTCCATGGAATTCCCCAGCCAGAATAGTGCAGTGGGTAGCCTTTCCCTTCTCCAGGGAACTTTCCAACCCAGGGATCAAACCCAGATCTCCCATGTTGCGGGTGGAATCCTTACCAGCTGAGTACAAGGTAAGCCCAAGACTACTGGAGTGGATGTTCCTTCCTTCTCCAGTGGATCTTCCTGACCCAGGAATCAAACCAGGATCTCCTGCATTGCAGTCAAATTCTTTACCAACTGAGCTATGAGGCAAGCCACATGAGGGAAGCCCCACGAGTGACGCCCCACAGAGTAAACCCATAGAGTCACCATATGATCAAACAATTCCACTCTTTTGTATGCATCCCCCTAAAAAAAAGGACACTAATTTGAAAAGATGAATGCAATATCAGTGTTCATAGCAGTATTATTTGGGAAGCATCCTAAGTGTCGATCAAAAGATGAATGGATAAAGAACATGTGGTATATATATGAAAGGTGTTCAATGGAATACTCATTTTTAAAAAAATGAATTTTTTTCCATTTGCATCAACATGGATAGACTTGAAGAACATTATGCTAAGTGAAATTCATCAGACAGAGAAATACAAATCCTGCATGATACCATTATATGTGGATCTAAGAAATACAACAAGGTACCGCATATAACAAAAGGAACGGGTTCACAGATGTAGAGAACAAACTAGTGTTTATCAGTGGAGGTGGGAACAGGGTGCAAAATAGGGGAAGAGGAAAAGAGGTGCATACTGTTAGGATGCACCAGGATATATTGTGTTTCCTATTGGTGCTAGCAGTAAAGAACTTGCCTGCTAATGCAGGAGAGATGAGAGTTCAGTCCTTGGATCAGGAAGATCCCCTGGAGAAGGGCATGGCAACCCGCTAGTATTCTTGCCTGGAGAATCCTATGGACAAAGAAGCCTGACAGGCTACAGTTCATAGGGTTGCACGGAGTCAGACACAGCTGAAGTGACTTAGCACACATGTATATTGTACAACACGAGGAATATAGTCAATATTTTATAGAAACTATAAATGGAATATAATCTTTAAAAATTATGACTCTCTATACTGTACCTGTCACATACATCATATTGTACAGCAACTGTACCTCAGTAAAAAAGACATCATAATACTAATTAATTTATAGAACTGTGGTGATGATTTTATGACACTGAATAGAGAAATCGATACTTGTGGCAATTGTTCAGTCATGTCTTATCTTTGTGACCACATGGGATGTAGCCTACCAGGCTGTATCCATGGAATTCATCAGGGAAGAACATTGGCTTGGATAGCCTTTCCTCTCTCCAGGGGATCTTACCAAACCAGGGACTGAACCCAGGTCTCCTGCATTGCAGGCAGAGCCACCAAGGAATCTAGTAAGCACTCAATGATTAGTTACTTTTATTTTCACACTCTAATTATAATATAAAGCATATATAATAGAATTTTCAACTCCTGAAGGTGTAGGTATGTGAAGTCCCATCTTCTCGATTCTCACTTTGAGGTGTCACCTATTCACAAACTATACCATTCTACAACATATCTTGTTTCATTTAGACATGCATGGGGCACCTATTGTGTTCCAAGTACAGGATGAGGTGAGAACTTTTAAAGAGAAATCCATCCCCAGCAGGTCATACTATAATTCAGGTAGTGGAAGACTTTCTCTGTAAAGAGTCAGTTAGCAAATATTATCATATTATCTATATGGTCTCCATTATAGCCATACAATGCTGCTTTTACAGGAAAGCAGCTATAGACAAAATATAAAATACTGGGCATGGCTGTGTTCCATCAAACCTTTACTTACAAAAATGGTAGCAAACTATACATTGCTGCTAGTTTAAATTTGAGAGATGAATACAATACTTTATGCACATTTATTTTCCATAAATTATTCTATAGAGACCATGGAGGAGGGTATGGCAAAACAATCCAGTGTTCTTGCCTGGAGAATCCCCATGGACAGAGGAACCTGATGGGCTACAGTCCACTGGGTCATAAACAGTTGGACATAACTGAGCAACTTAGAACAGCATTCTGAAGAGATAGGAAGAAAATACATATTTAAAGAATCTAAGTATTATACTCTCCCTTCCCTTTAAGTTATAATGATTACCATTTCATATTTCTATAGCCCTCTAAACCTTTCAAGGCATATATATCTCAAGTGAATTTAATAGTGTGAATTTAATAGTAGCTAATTGATCAGTGCACAAGTCTCAAGTGATCACCCAATGTCAGACTCCAGAAGTCCAGAGGCAAACGCTATATATTTCCAAATCCTTGAGGAGCTCACTTATGTTACCCCATTTGTTCCTAAAATAGACAAAAGACATAAAGAAAGTACAGAAAAGTTAAGCAACTCTTTCAAGGTCACACAGCCAAATTGTGATCCTGGTCCACTTTCCTTTATGAGTGTACAATCTTTTTTGTCCACAGAGATAAAAGATGTTTAATATTTGAGGGTAGATTACATTTCAACAGCTGCTGCTGGAATAACAATTATAACTATAAGCTAGAATTTATTTATGGAAAGTCATTAACAAGTTTTTCTCTCTGTGTAAGTGCACACACAGTCTGCAAAGAACAGTTACAGATTTACCAACTGTCACATTCTCACGCTCAGTTTGACAGTTATCATTGGTTTGCCTGGCAACTGACGGAATCCTGCATTTTAAAATGCAATTATAGCTAAGAATAAAAAGAAGTGTTTAAGTTTTATTGAATCAAGGTTTCCCAATGTGGTTCAGGTATCATACCACAACCTGTAACATCAGAGTGGTATATGGTGTTTCCACCACCACCACCCCCTCCTCCCGAAGAAAATAGCAAAATGTGGATTTTAGAGCATGGTGTTTTTCACAGAGTTCTGCAATTTGCACAAGTATGGAATGATATGTTTGGGTACAGGGTGATGCTAGAAAAGGCAATCCTTTGGGCCTCCTCAGATACCCTTCTGTCCAATAACCTCAGGTTAGTGACTTAGATTCTCTGTGCCTTAGTTTCTTCATATATAATATGGAGATGCATCTATGGATTGTCATGAGAATGAAACAAGATAATCTACTACACAGCCTTTCAGGAACTAGGCAGAGTATAATCAAATAGGCAAAATGAATGAGGTTACACATACAAAGAACCACACATATAAAAGACAGTTATTAAACACTGCTTTTTCATTCCATGACACAACGATCGAACACATTTTCCTTCTTATTGCTTTATGACTTAAAATTTATTGTTACAAAATAAATTGAACACCAAGAATCTTCTAAAGAGTTTTCACAATCTTCTCACATTTTTATAGAATCATTGAATTAGGATGCTTCCTTTTCTTTCCCAGAAATATTCTGAAAAATATTAATAGCTGTTCTAGAAGCTGATCTTTCCTCCTACAATCTTGTTTCTGAAGCAGCCATATCCCTTCCAATTCTCATAAAAGAAATTGCTGAAAGCTGGAGGAGGATGAACCTTCTGTAATGAGGTCCAGATGATCCCAGAATATACCTACATAGACTTTGTTACTTGTCAGTACCTAATTTTAATTAAGGCTCTTCCTCACTGTTTCCTATAACCCAGACTTCATTGTTTCCATCTTATTTCTCTTCAACTGCCAACTTCCCACCTATGCTTTCTCTACCTTAAAAGCATCCCAGCAGAGAACATGAATGAGGATCACTTATTTGTTCTTGAGTCGAACATGCTAGGTTCAAGTCCTAGGATATTTAGTCTTTTTTTGAGTCTCAATTCTTTCACATGTAAAAATGTGATTACTATACAGCCACTGAAAGAGCTGCTGGGATGATTAAATAAGTTAAAATATGTAAATGAGCTAAAGTCCATTACTGTGACAGAGCAGGCTTTAGATGCAATATCTAGCATACTCAAAGTACATAAATACTCCAGTGGACAAACACATGTATGAAAATTCATCATGCTTGATCATTATAATGCAACATATGTCCTAAAGATAAGAGAAGGGTGCTGGGCATGACAACAGCAAAAGAACACATGTACAGATCAGGAAGAGTCTCTGGGACTCCTGGTTGGCAGTTTGTGACCTCTGGTTTCTCATATGATAATTTTTAGGCTAAATCAAATCAAACTCAAAGAAAACAAAATACCCCAAGCCTCAGAATTTATTCCCAAGTTTTCATTCCTTTATTATTTCGATATAGCTTATGTGCCACAGGACTGGAAAAAGTCAGTTTTCATTTCAATCCCAAAGAAAGGCAATGGCAAAGAATGCACAAACTACCACACAATTGTACTCATCTCATATGCTAGTAAAGTAATGCTCAAAATTCTGCAAGCCAGGCTTCAGCAATACGTGAACCATGAACGTCCTAATGTTCAAGCTGGTTTTAGAAAAGGCAGAGGAACCAGAGATCAAATTGCCAACATCTACTGAATCATCAAAAAAGCAAGAGAGTTCCAGAAAAACATCTATTTCTGCTCTATTGACCAATCCAAAGCCTTTGATTGTGTGGATCACAATAAACTGTGGAAAATTCTGAAAGAGACGGGAATACAAGATCGCCTGACCTGCTTGTTGAGAAATCTGTATGCAGGTCAGGAAGCAACAGTTAGAACTGGACACTGAACAACAGACTGGTTCCAAATAGGAAAAGGAGTATGTCAAGGCTGTATATTGTCACCCTGCTTATTTAACTTATATGCAGAGAAACTGCATCATGAGAAACTCTGGGCTGGAAGAAACACAAGCTGGAATCAAGATTGCCAGGAGAAATATCAACAACCTCAGATATGCAGATGACACCACCCTTATGGGAGAAAGTGAAGAGGAGCTAAAAGGCCTCTTGATGAAAGTGAAAGAGGAGAGTGAAAAAGCTAGCTTAAAGCTCAACATTCAGAAAACTAAGATCATGGCATCCGGTCCCATCACTTCATAGGAAATAGGTGGGGAAACAGTGGAAACAGTGTATTTATACTTTTGGGCTCCAAAATCACTGAGGATGGTGACTGCAGCCATGAAATTAAAAGACGGTTACTCCTTGGAAGAAAGTATATAGGAGATATCAGTCAGTCAGTCAGTTGAGTAGCTCAGTTGTGTCTGACTCTTTGTGACTCCATGAATCCCAGCACGCCAGACCTCCCTGTTCATCATCATCTCCTGGAGTTCACTCAGACTCACGTTCATTGAGTCAGTGATGTCATCCAGCCATCTCATACTCTGTTGGCCCCTTCTCCTCCTGCCCCCAATCCCTCCCAGCATCACAGTCTTTTCCAATGAGTCAACATTTCGCATGAGGTTGCCAAAGTACTGGAGTTTCAGCTTTAGCATCGTTCTCTCCAAAGAAATCCCAGGGCTAATCTCATTCAGAATGGACTGGTTAGATCTCTTTGCAGTCCAAAGGACTCTCAAGAGTCTTCTCCAACATCGCAGTTCAAAAGCATCAATTCTTCAGCGCTCAGTCTTCTTCACAGTCCAACTCTCACATCCATACATGACCACAGGAAAAACCATATCCTTTACTGGATGGACCTTGGTCAGCAAAGTAATGTCTCTGCTTTTGAACATACTATCTAGGTTGGTCATAATTTTTCTTGCAAGGAGTAAGAGTCCTTTAATTTCATGGCTGCAGTCACCATCTGTAGTGATTTTGAAGCCCCCAAAAATAAAGTCTGACACTGTTTCCACTGTTTCTCCATCTGTTTCCCATGAAGTGATGGGACGTGATGCCATGATCTTCATTTTCTGAATGCTGAGGTTTAAACCAACTTTTTTGCTTCTTTTTCACTTTCATCAAGAGGCCCTTTAGTTCCTCTTCAATTTCTGCCATAAGGGTGGTATCATCGGCATATCTGAAGTTATTGATATTTCTCCCGACAATCTTGATTCCATCTTGTGTTTCTTCTAGTCCAGCATTTATCTTGATGTACTCTGCATTTAAGTTAAATAAACGGGATGACAGTACAGAACCTTGATGTACTCCTTTTCTTATTTGTACCATTCTGTTGTTCCATTTCCAATTCTAACTGTTGCTTCCTGACCTGCATAAAGATTTCTCAAAAGACAGGTTAGGTGGTGTGGTACTCCCATCTCTCTCAGAACTTTCCACAGTTTATTGTGATCCACACAGTCAAAGCCTTTGCCATAGTCAATAAAGCAGAAATAGATGTTTTTCTGAAACTCTCTTGCTTTTTCCATGATCCAGTGGATGTTGGCAAGTTGATCTCTGGTTCCTCTGCCTTTTCTAAAACCAGCTTGAACATCAGGGAGTTCGCAGTTCATGTATTGCTGAAGCCTGGCTTGGAGAATTTTGAGCATTACTTTACTAGCATGTGAGATGAGTGCAATTGTGTGGTAGTTTGAGCATTCTTTGGCATTGCCTTTCTTTGGGATTGGAATGAACACTGACCTTTTCCAGTCCTGTGGCCACTGCTGAGTTTTCCAAATTTGCTGGCATATTGAGTGCAA
>SJYC01125883.1:0-20384 GCA_006408675.1 Madoqua kirkii
TGAGATGAGTGCAATTGTGTGGTAGTTTGAGCATTCTTTGGCATTGCCTTTCTTTGGGATTGGAATGAACACTGACCTTTTCCAGTCTTGTGGCCACTGCTGAGTTTTCCAGATTTGCTGGCATATTGAGTGCAAGCCTTTCACAGCATTGTCTTTCAGGATTTGAAATAGCTCCACTGGAATTCCATCACCTCCACTAGCTTTGTTCATAGTGATGCTTTCTAAGGCCCCTTGACTTTACATTCCAGGATGTCTGGCTCTAGATGAGTGATCACACCATCGTGATTATCTGGGTCATGAAGATCCTTTCTGTATAGTTCTTCTGTGTACTCTTGCCATCTCTTTTTAATATCTTCTGCTTCTGTTAGGTCCATACCATTTCTGTCCTTTATCGAGCCCATCTTTGCATGATATGTTCCCCTGGTATCTCTAATTTTCTTGAAGAGATCTCTAGTCTTTCCCATTCTGTTGTTTTCCTCTATTTCTTTGCATTGATCACTGCAGAAGGCTTTCTTACCTCTTCTTGCTATTCTTTGGAACTCTGCATTCAGATGCTTATATCTTTCCTTTTCTCCTTTGCTTTTCACTTCTCTTCTTTTCAGAGCTATTTGTAAGGCTTCTTCAGACAGCCATTTTGCTTTTTGCATTTCTTTTTAAAAGGGTACAAATGAACTCATCTACAAAACACCAAAATAGAGTCACTGATGTAGAAAACAGACTTATGGTTACCAGGCGGTAAGGTGGGAAGAGGGGATAAATCAGGAGACTGGGATTGACATATAACACTGCTACATATAACATAGATAACTAATAAGGACCTGCTGCGCAGCCCAGGGAATTCTACTCAATACTCCGTAATGATCTATATGGTAAAAGAATCTTTAAAAGAGTGGATATATGTATACACATAACTTATTCACTTTGCTGAACACCTGAAACTAATGCAACATTGTAAATTAACTGTACGCCAACGAAAAGTTTTAAAAATATATGTACAGCCTCAAGGATAAATATAAATATAACTTCAAAATAAATAAATATAAATTAAAAAAATATATATAGCTTCAAAATAATTAAATACCCTCCTTGAAACTTTTCCAGATCACCTCATCCTGCAGTGTGCTCTTTCTCTTGGGAAATCCCTAGTTACTGACACTGTTTTTTTGGCAGGGGTTAATGTTCTTTTCACCTGCTCATGTCTTATAGCCACACACACACTCCAGCCACTCACCAGGGTGTTCAACCAGCTCTTTCTTGAGCAGTCACTTTGCATCAGGCCTTGTGCCCGTGGCATCACAGGGAGGCAAGCCCTCTTTATGTCATTTGACAAAGGAGAAAATTAAGGCTCAGAGGAGTTAAGTGATTTGCTGGGGTTTCAGAGGTAAGGGTTGATGATTCTGGGCTTCCAACCCAGGTTGCTCACTCTCCCACCTTTGCTAGAAAACAAGTCAATCTTACATCACGGCTGCCCTTAAGGTAGGAGGCACTCAGTGTACTTTTCTGGTGGCTTAGTGGATCAATATGCAATTTGGTTGCCTTTATAACTGTCGTTCAGTAGTGTGTTATAGCTGTGATTATCTTGATAATTATAAAGATTCTGCATGAAAAATTTTGATGGGCTTTGAAAAGATAGACTATAACTAATTCCTCTTGGGTTGAACCCTGTGTGGATCTGAAAAAGCAGTTCACATTCATTTCTACTTGAATTGTTCCCTACTGCTGTAACTATAGTTAGATATGGAATGTTAGAACCGATTTTATTATCAGTGCTGTTTCTGTCACAAAGGAGACTTTCCCATGACTCAGTACCAGCTAATTGGTCTGTCAGTGGCTTTCTTTGTTATGTGAGTCATTTGATCCATTGTTGACAAGGTGCAAGCTGCTTTCTACCCACTCTCAGGAAGCTCCAGTGGGTCTGACATTCTCAACCCCTAATCAAGATGTTATTAAAGCAGCTGATGATTTACAGTGAACAAGGATGAAACTGTATTGGTTTTGTAAACAGCTACTGGAAAGACAACTTCATGTAGCTTTAGTGATGTATGGATGCCTCCTTCCTCAGAGTATGTGCATGATGTGATACAAAGGCAACTTCTGAGATTTCTAAATTCCTTGCATGTAATGATGTATTTTTACTGAGAAATCTCAAGGAGCCAGGCCCATTCAATCAACAAATATTTTATTAAGTTTTTACTATGTGCCAGATGCTGCTGTAGGTACTGAAGCTATAGCAGTAACAGAAATAGACTAAAACCTCTGCCCTCCTCAAGCTTCTTCTTTTAAAAGTTTTTATTGGGAAAAAAAAAATTGCAAACTTACATAGAAGGAGAAAGAATAATTTTCCTATTATTTGGCTGTAATAATTATCAATGCTTTGTCATTCTCTTTTCATCTATCCCTCCCACAATACACTTTTATTTTAAAATGGAGCATTTTAAAGCAAATCTCAGATATTAAATATTTCATCATAAATATACTTTAGTATGAATCTCTATCAGATAAGAATTTTTAAAATAAAAATAAAACTATGTTACTATTATACCTAACAAAATCAGCAAAATTTCTTGATATCATTTAATATCCAGCTTGGACTAAATTTCCCTTGTCTGCAGAGTTTTTTTTTATATTTCTTTGTTTGAATCCAGATTCAGACAGGGCGTGATATTATAGGTTGTAGAGATAGCTCTTATGTCTCTTTTGATTTATACCAACTCTCCTTAGCTATTTTTTGGATATGGTTATTCAACCTGGAGAAGTTCCCACAGTTTGGATTTGGCTGAATGAATCCTTTCGATGTTTGTGATTTTCCTTTATGCCTCACATTTTCTATAAAATGATAGATATATCTAGAAACTTGATTAGAGTCAGTTTCAATGTGTATGTTTGGTGGTGGGGGTGGGGTGCATATTGGAACTAACTTCCTAGTTGAAACTGGACTGATGCTGTTTTTGTGTGCTAGAGATGTTTCTGGAGGTGTCTTCGTGGCCAAAAATTTGAGTGTGTATGTTAGTTGCTCAGTCGTGTCCAACTCTCTGCAACCCCATGAACTGTAGCCTGCCAGGCTCCTCTGTCCATGGAATTCTTCAGGTAAGAATACTGGAGTGGGTTGCTATTCCCTTCTCCAGGGTATCTTCCTAACCTAGGGATTGAACCCACATTTCCTGCATTGCAGGCAGATTCTTTACTATCTGAGCTACCAGGAAAGTTTAAAAATTTGGGTGATCAGTGTGAAAAACTGAGCTTTTGTACAACAGTAGCAGTTTTGATCCTGATGCTATGAAAATTCCTTTTGTTCCTTCTTCTTTTATGCTTGACTCTAAAGAAAATTTACAAGTGGTTGTGTCACGTGATGTTTGTGAGTGGCACCAACTGGAGGGCCCCAGAATCGCTGTCATACACAGGAACAAGGTGGTTTTGAAAAATTCATTTAGATACTGACTTCTTGGAAAGCAGGCTAACAAAAGAGAGAAAACACTGAATCTAAATGAGATCAGCTGAACTAGAATATCTGAGTGTCTTTAGGGTTTATGTATTTTGTGAAAGATATTCAGATGATTTGAATGTGCAACCAGGAATGAGGCCCACAGATTAATAAGGCTTGTGAGATCTTCCGCAGGCAGTCCCCAGTTGAAGTCCTGAGAAAGAAAAAGAAGTAGATCAGGGAATGGCAAGCCCAAAAGAAGCTTCAGTAGGAAGTTCCTGGATCTCTGGTGCTATCAATTTGTAAAGATTTCAGTGGTGTTGATTAATTTCTTCATTAATAAATTATGTTATGAATTTTTTAAAAAAAGAATGACAAGGGGGACTTTGCTTTGTAGAATCCAAAAATATGAAAGAAGGATGATTTTATGAGCTCACAGCAGAGATGAGTTGCTATTTACTGACATGGGAAGGTTATGGGGAAGGGTTCTATTTTGAACATGTTATATTTGAGATGCCTATTAATGAACAGATGTCTATTAATCTAAAGCATATTCTAGATTAGAAGCTGAGTAGGCAGTTGAATATATGTCTGAAATTCAGGGCTGGAGGCAGACGTTTTGGTATCATGAAAATAGAGATGGTATTTAGAGCCATGGATTGGATAATATCACCTAGTAGATGAGAAATTGGCTTCGTGGAAACCACATGAACAAGATTCCTACAGGACCCTTGTAAGGGTTTCTCTGAGGCGTATCTACAAAGGTGGTTGCTGAGTCATAAAGAATGCTGATAATTTTTCACTAAATATTACCAGATTGTTCTACAGAATGGATTTAGCAGTTTAAATTCCCATCAACAGTGCTTGGAGATTCCCATTTCCCCATATATTTGTGAGCCCTGGAGAGTATCTTTCTGAATTTTGCCAGGCTAATGGATAAAGTAGTGACATGTTGGAGTTGACCCATGAGAACTGATGGAGCACATTTCTTCCCAATTACTTTTCAGTGGCTTCACAGTGGAAGCTTGAAATCACCAGGGATGAGAGTATTTGTACCTTGGAAATTAGCAAACACTACAAATTAGGACTCTCCCTCAACTCCTGTATATACCAGCAAACCAGTGGCTATCAGCAATATCACACCATCTATCTTTCCATTCTCTCATTACTAGTGAGTTTGAACATCTCTTCTGTGAGTGCTTGCCATTCTAGCTGCTGCTTCTGTGAATTCGCCTATTCTTACCCTTTTCTTTACTTTTATGTTGGGTTCTCTGACGTCTTTTTAGTGATTTGCAAAAGTTACTTACATATTTAGATATGAATCCCTTGCTGCTTTTGAATATCTATTTTCTTCCAATTTGTCAGCTGTTAACTTTTTCCGTAGTATTCTTCACTGAAGAGAAACCACGGGGATACAGTCAAATCTCCTAGTCTTTTGTTTGAAGGTTTGTGCTTTTGCAATCTTGTTTTATGAAGTAAATCCCTACCCCACATACATAAAGATTTTCTTCCACATTTCTCCTACTTTCTACCTATTTTTCAAATGTAGATCTTTAATTAATCTGGAGTTCACTCTGAATATGGTAGACATGGGGCATTCAACTCTATTTTTTCTTCTTAAATTAAGCTCATTTTCCCCAATCCATCTTCTAAATAATTTGAAACTTTTCTCATTAATTTGCAGTTCCATATTTACATATATTGAGGTCCCAGGGTCTGCTTCTGAGTGTTCTATTTTGTGTGGCTGTTCTATTTGTTCCTGTACAAGTAGCATACTATTTTTATCACTATGTAGTAATGACATAGTATCTGCCAGGGTAGGTTTTCTCTCTTTGCTCTTGTTTTTCAAAATTGATTTGATTTATTTAACATTTGACTTTTCTTTATTGAAGTTTTCTTTATTGAACTTTATTGAAGTTTCTTAAAATTTGAGTTCCTGTTGGAATATTGGTTGGTATAACATTGAATTTAAAGATTAAATGGATATTTTTTACATTGTAAAGTCATCCTATCCATAGTATATCTTCATTTATTCAATCTTCTTTTATGTCCTTAAATAGAACTTAAAAATTTTCTCCATAAAGATCTTGTAAGTTGCTAGGTTAATTCTTAATATTATGCTTTAGAATTTTATTGATACTGTGAATGGTCTCTTATTGTCTATTATATTTCCTGGGTGCTTATTGCTGAAGTAGAGGAAACATCTGATTTTTAGAAACTGATCTTGTATTTGGCAACCTTGTTACCCTGGCCTATAACTTCTAATAGTTGATTCTGTTGCTTTTATATGCTGATGACCCTCTCTGTGAACATGTTAGGGATTTTAGGATTTGCAGTGTTCTGATATTCTACATTTAACTACCTCTGTGTTAAGTGTGTGTGTGTGTGTGTGTGTGTGTGTGTGCGTGTGTTAGTTGCTCAGTCGTGTCTGACTCTTCTGCAGTCCCATGGATGGCAGCCCACTAGGCTCCTCTGTCCATGGAATTCTCCAGGCAAGAATACTGGAGTGGGTTGTCATTCCCTTCTTCAGGGGATCTTCCTGACCCAGGGATCAAACCCATGTCTCTTATGTCTCCTGCATTGGCAGGTGGGTTCTTTACCACTTGTGAACTACCTCTGCTAGTTGGGCTCCAATCTGGCACCCCAGTTCTAATAGCTAGATGTCTCTTGTTCACTTGCATTCTGGAAATGAGCTCCTGTCTTCCTCCCCTGTAAATCATATCCAACCCTGAGCTCATGTACAGGAAGTAACACTGTGTTCTTTTGATTTTTTCCCCCACTCTTTTCTCATGGACTGCAGTCCTGTTAAGCACTGAACAGACCTTCTGGATGCTAATGTTCTGTTTGTCTACCCGAATTTTTCAAAGATCCCTGCTACTCATGCAGCATTCCTGTGCCCTGAATGCCCCCAAAGGACACTTGTGTAGATAATACAACACAGTGAATCAACACAGGCCTTCATGTTACACAGGCTTGGGTCTGAATCCTATTTCTGTCTGAGGATACAGTGAGTGAGTTCCACAGCCTCCTGGAGTCTGAGTCTTCATTGGTAAAGTGAAAACAAGTAAGATCCGAAAGATAGGAATCAAACTGTGCTCATACTGAGCATAATGAGTCAATAATGCCCCTGTCTCCACACTGATGCTGACTACTGATTCTGGTCAACTTCTGGGACTGCAGAGTATTGCTATATTGTCCAAGAACCTTGTTGTGCCTTCAGATATAATTGAATCTCAGCAGCTGTGGCTGGACCATTTCCCCATGTGCTTTCCCACCCCTTCGATGGTTCACGTTCCAAATTCTGGCTCCATATCAGTGCCCACTCCAACTCTTGGTTTGAGAACTGTATAGCCCATGGGGTGTTCCAAGAAGCATGACTCCAATGAGTGCTTGTGTCTGTGATCATGGGCTGGGGAGTAACCTCAGTGTTTTGAGTAAAGGCAACCAGGTGAGTGGGAGATTCTTTCTCTAATGGCTTCGTATCCTTGGAATTTGCCAATATATTACACAGTGTTTGGGTAAGGCAGAAAAAGCCAGTTGCCTGGCTGGTTCTAACACAGACTTTCATTATAGTGAGGAACAACCCAGCCAGCCACACCCTGCCACCCACTAAGAGTGTTCTCAGAGGGATAATTTAAATCAGCAATAAAAGTGAACTGTATAGGTGGAAAGTATAGCAACTTTTGTTACATAGAGAACTTTATGAGTTTCTCTGGCTCACTGACAATAGGGCTTATTTCAGTTCTGTTCAGTTCAGTCACTCAGTCATGTCTGACTCTTTGAGACCCCCATGGACTGCAGCACGCCAGGCCTCCCTGTCCATCATCAACTCTTAGAATTTACTCAAACTCATGTCCATTGAGTTGGTGATGCCATCCAACCATCTTATCCTCTGTCTTCCCCTTCTCCTCCTGCCTTCAATCTTTCCCAGTATGAGGGTCTTTTCAAATGAGCCAGTTCTTTGCCTCAGGTGGCCAATAAGTATTGGAGTTTCAGCTTCAACATCAGTCCTTCCAAAGAATATTCAGGACCAATTTCCTTCAGGATGGACTGGTTGGATTTCCTTGCAGTCCAGGGACTCTCAAGAGTCTTCTCCAACACCACAGTTCAAAAGCATCCATTCTTTGGTGCTTAGCTTTCTTTATAGTCCAACTCTCACATCCATACATTACCACTGGAAAAACCATAGTCTTGACTAGACAGATCTTTGTTGGCAAAGTAATGTCTCTGCTTTTTAATATGCTGTCTAGGTGAACTGAACTGAACTGAACTGAACTGAGGTTGGTTATACAGCTTTTCTTCCAAGGAGCAAGTGTCTTTTAATTTCATGGCTCTAGTCACCATCTGCAGTGATTTTGGAGCCCCCCTCAAAATAAAGTCTTATTTATTTACAGTTCCTTAAAGTCAGCCAAGGGCAGATTGCCTTCCTTCTTTCAACCAGTTAAACAGGTGAGTGGGGTCAGACAAGAACTGGGTGTGGTGAGAGCAGAGAGAAGGAGCAGGAAACCTCAAAGGGAGGAGGAAGCATCTGTGTTACTTCGTTCTCCTGAGTGTGTATGAGGTGCTGGACCTGCAGGGACAGCGAGACTGGCAACTGACCAGGGACTGTGGGATGGTCACGGTGTTTACATATTGCATAAGCACTATGATTTTTAGTTGACAGTATGCTCAACCTGATTCGACAACGTGATGTGACTGTTGCGAGTACTTTCATATTTTGAGCTATGCTAATAGAAGCACAAGACCAAGAAAGAGGTGGCAGTCTCTCCTCTCTGCACTCAACAAGACATCCCATTTATTCCTGGGCATCACAATTAAGAGAGCTCTAGACAAGCTGGGATGCATCATAAAGAGGCCCCTAAAATGCTGGTGAGTGGATATCAACAGAGTCATATATGGCTCAGCTTAGGAGCACTGAGCATGCTTGTTCTAGATTCCTTGGAGTTGGGCATGATCTGAAGTCTAAAGGGGAGAAATGGAACCCATTAAGGAGGAGATGCAGGGAACAGCATTTTGGCTCTCAAGGTAAGAAGAACTTTTCAACAAGGCTAATCAAAGATAAAATACTTGCTTTCAAAGGAAGTGCATTCCTGCTTACTGGAGGTGCTCAACTATGGCAACTTGGTGGGAGGATATTGTAAGAGGGGACTTAAGCATCTTTTCTAATGTCTGGAGCCAATTATTCTAACAGGAAAAGATGTTCTAGAGCCTCGGAGGACTTCTGCTCCTGAAGAGCTGGGGTAGCTCTTGCCAGGCACTGTGTTTGGTCAACGTGAAAGTACAGTGTAGCAGTTGGTGTATCAGATCAAAAAGGCCTCAGAGGGAGTTGTTAAGGTGTTTAACTCTACTGGCTTAGGGTTACAGGCTTCAGTCACGGGAAAACATGGACTTATTCAGTCCTTTCCTTAAGGGACTGTCAAATAACATCTTTTCTTTGGAGCAGGATGCCAGCATTCATTACCACTTTCTGGTTCTTTTGGGGGATGAAGAAGGGGGCCAGGAGAGAAGGGGGTGAGAAGGGAGCAACGCAGCAGGGGAAATAAACTTCTGAGACGAATACTGCATCTACACTGCCATGCTGCTGCTGCTGCTAAGTCGCTTCAGTCGTGTCCGACTCTGTGCGACCCCATAGACAGCAGCCCACCAGGCTCCTCTGTCGCTGGGATTCTCCAGGCAAGAACACTGGAGTGGGTTGCCATTTCCTTCTCCAATGCATGAAAGTGAAAAGTGAAAGTGGGTTGCCATTGCCTTCTCCCTACACTGACATACTTGGGTGTAATTATTCCACTTGGAATAAAGCCTTGACTAGGCTTTTTGCAGCAAAAACTGCAAGCAGGTAATTGACTAGTGGCCTTATTCTGGGCCATGCACGGAGCGATATGGGGGAGCCCCAAAAGGGTAAGACGTGGTGCCTGCTCCTAAGTAGAGTGTTGGAGCGCTTCTAATCCAGGGATGAGAGACAGAGAGGCAGGTTAGATTGTTTTAGTTAAAGGCTTTGATGGAGTAGCATCTGTACAGCAGGCCACAAGCTGCTTCCCCAAGCATGGCCTAGGGCCAGGTGGGGTTCCGCAGAGAGCCTGCCTCGTGTTGTGGTGGAAATATCCCAGTGGCGTCTCACCCTCGCAAGGTTAACTCATGAAGCTCACCAGACCTTCCTGTCCTCGAACCCCAGCCTAGGTATGCGGAGCGGCTGCAGGGGCGCAGGCAGGAGGCCGCGAGCACGGGCGCGCGCTCCCTTAGTCCTCGCTCCCCGGCGCGTGCGCGGGGCCTGCGCGCCGCCCGGGCGCCTGCACTGCGCGCGCGCACCGACCCCGCGTGGGGCCCGGCTCCGGCGCGCGCGACGCGGAGGTGGCAGGCGGGAGGGGCCGGACGAGGGCGGGGAGAGGCGCGGCGGGAGGCCCGGCGGCCGGCTACCGGAGACAGGCACCCGGGCGGAGAAGCGCGCCTCTGGCCTTCTCTCCGCGCCCCTGCGTTCCCGTCGGCCGCCCGGAGAGGCCCGGAGGAGGCAGGTGGGGCGGGAGCGCGCGGGGGCCCCGGGCCGGGCGGGCGGGTATTTCAAATTTCTTGTAGGAATTCTGTTCTTAACTGTAATCTACTTTCTTTACCTTTGCTATGCCAGGCTAAGACTTAGTAAGAAACGCTTGATAAATATTAGTTGAATGACTAAATGAACTTGTTGAGGGCAGGTATCTTTCATGTTCTCTGTAAGGCCTGTTGTTCAGTTGCTCAGTGGTGTCTGACTGCGACCCAATGGACTGTAGCACACCATACTTGCTCAGTGATTAAATAGATTTCATGTAGATAACAAATAAGTGGGTTATTAGAAATATACTTAAAATGCTTATTTTGGTAAGATTATGTTTTTTCGTATCTTGTGAAAATAAACACTCAGAATACTATATGAAAGTGAATGAAAGGGTGTCATGTTTCCAACTCATGTGGATGCAGCTTGGGTTTCCTGATAGCTGAGTAACAACTCAAAGATATGAGTTTGAGTAATATGCCCTTGAACTGTATTCCAAATAAATCTGAGGACAACTCTTGGTCTCAGTGAGGTTCTTTAGTGAGGTCCTGATAGCCATGAACCACTCTGAAGAAGTTAATGGGGAACTCCACTCACCACCGTTCATTGTTAGGGCATTGACCAGGAATCTCTAAAAAAAAATCACCAAATATTAGAACCATGTTACAAGCTGCTTTTACTCAGAGCTGATTTGGGGTGATGGAATTCCTATATAAATCAGTTTAGGGAATTTGATTCTTGTTATTGCATCTGTTATATACACAGTTAATTAGGGCCACTTTTTTTTTTAAAATCTTAGGATATTTTGCATAACCCATTATCACCAATTAGCCATAGTAGGATTTGAAATGAAAATATATGCTCAATCCAGCTCATCACAACTCTAGATTTGACCAAGATTCCCAGATCTTTAGATCCAGAAATCACTTTTAGGAAAGGATTCTAAAACTATACAGAAGTTTGTAGAGATGTATAGTTTTCTTAAGTGGGTCAAATGGTAGAAGGTTGGGCTTTTCATGACAGAAAGGAAATGAGACCAGGGGAAAAAATGCAATGAAGACACAAAATACCTGTTAAGAATGTTCACTACATTGTTCAGGTAATATGGTAGCTTCTTTGGGTTTGAAATATCTAACATGTAAAATAAAGTTGATTACATCTTGTTGAATGAATCATCTTTCCACCTTGAGTCTAGGATTTGAATATTTATTAAATGTGTATATTTAATAAATTGCTATTAAATGTGTTTTTGAATGGGAAACTCCACTTTTTGAAAGAGAAGTTTTGAAAAGTGGCTTCTTAACCAACTCAGGAAGAAAACCACTTAATCATTTTGTTGAAGAATTAAGAGTGTGAAAAACATGGCTGAGTCCCAAAGTGTGACTGTAGTCAAAGATTAATCTTCCTAAAACAGCTTGAATTAGGACAGTCTCCTTTTAAAAAGTCAGTGATTTCCCACTGCTCATGGAATTAAATGGTTGGTATTTGATCAGGTATATAAAGCATTACTGAGGGGAGTCCTAAAAAACCATGGCAGCCTTACCTCTTTCTAGATGTGCCCAGTTCCAGCCTGCTGTTCCTTTGATGGGCTTGGCTTTTAAATTTCTGCCTACTCATCTTTCAAGACACTTTTCAAATAATGCTTTTTTCACTGCACCATTTCTTATTCTCAGGAGCTCCTGCTGCAAACATTCCTTGTTCTGAGATTATGGAAAATATTTAACTCAGTTTTATCAACTATAGTTATTAGTACTATTTTATTCACCCTAATTTATTTTAAGCTACCTAATAAGCATGGGCCATATTTTGCTCATTTTTGTATTCTCTGAAACATCTAGAATAGTGTAGTGCCTTGTACAGATTAATATTATCAAACTTTATTTCTGTTCCTTGGCTTCAAAGGACTCTTCATACCTGGTATAGACTGTTTTCCCCCAATTTACTGCTACTTTGTAGAGGCCAACAAGCAGAAATCCTGACTGACTTTGAATACAGGGAAGCTGCAGTATTGAAGGAGAGCTGTCCTTGTGGTAGGCACTACATTTTGGAACTGTTAGTATTTGAGGAAGTTCACCATGCCATATGGCAACAATTTTTCCCATTTACGTGGCCAGGTTAATGTCAAAATGATTCAAAGTATTGAGTGGTGAGACATTTTAGCATCCAAGAAACCTTGAGAGCCTTTAACATAGTAACACTGGAGTAAGTTATTTAATATATAATATCCATGACCATGTAAACCTGTACCTTTTGAAAAAAAGGAAATTGCCTTACTCTTTATCACTTGCTGCTAGTATTTAGAAAACATATGAATCTAATTGGAAAGAAACCACTTATCTCAGAAAGGTGACTGCTTGAAATAGGGTGGTGGTGGTAGGGAAGTGTGATATGTTAAAGTGATAAACTGCTGGTTAACCAAGTAGAATAGAGCACCCATTGAGTAGTATCTAGCCTAGCATTATCTGCTACACTATCAGTTAACTATCTTTACTTATTCTGTTCTTTCTACTGAAATAATCTATACTCATTTTTATTTAGCTTGAGTGAGTCACTGAGTGACTTCACTTTGACACATTGGAGAAGGACATGGCAACCCATTCCAGTATTCTTGCCTGGAGAATCCCAGGGACAGAGGAGCCTAGTGGGTTGCCTTCTGTGGGGTCGCACTGAGTTGGACATGACTGAAGCGACTTAGTAGCAGTAGCGGCAGCAATATATTTTTCTGCTTATATTTTAAATAGATACAGAGATTCATAATATTTCAGACTTCAAAGATTTGATGCAGAAGAAACTGGAAGGCTTTTAGCCTCATAGTTCAGGTTTACTAACATTTTCTCTTCATTCTGTGTCATCTCTAATATGTGGGTCAGGGTGCAGCTGTTGTCTAATTTGGAGGAAATTTATCCTGAGTGCTCAGGTTTCCTGGGAAAAAGAGGTGGTATAAGTGATGTGGCTTAAAGGCATGACCTTCCATCTTCCACTGGATGGACTAAACAGATCCTCTACCTTGTTAAGAAGTGAAACAATGTCAGTAAGCTTCTAGATTTAGATTTGTACCAGTGATGTGGTCAGTTTTCAATTAAGTTTTCTGGGATGTCAGAAAATAATGATGTTCTAAACTAGATTATTTTCATATGATGAGCAGATGGCACGAACCATTTGATGACGTGATAGAAGCTGTGCCAGATCCTATGAGAAGTGTGAGATGAGTCTCCAGGGATACTATCTCCTCGCCTGTTACTGCAAGTAAAGAGGACATCACCCATTTAGATTAGTTCAGTGTTTTAAAAATGTTTTCGCCTATTATTGGGAAATACATAGCAGTTTTTTATTCCTGAGCTTTGTCCAAAAAGATTACATATGCTTTTGACCTTAAGAGACAGTGTGAAGCAATGTATATTCATTAACAGTGGTTTGCTAAAAGGATTTTTTCCCCCCTCACTCTCTAAAGAGATGTTTGAAGGTTGACAATAGGTCAGATATTTTTAAAAACAGGCTATTTGTGATTGGAGGCAGTTATTCTAAGTTGCATACAAATCTAATAGATATGCTTTTTTCCTCTCTCTCGTTAAAGGTGGCTTTCTAGAAGATGACCATAGAAGACCTTCCAGATTTTCCATTAGAAGGAAGTTCTTTGATTGGAAAATACCCATTTTTATTTCAAGGTTCTGATACACCAGTTATCTTTTCCATTTCTGCAGCACCAATGCCTTCAGACTGTGGTATGTTAAGTAGCTGTGTTATTTTCCGTGAACTGGTAACTTGACTTCTGTTTTATACTTTTTTGTATTCCTAGTTTTTCCTAAAACCATTTATTGTGGTAATTGCTAAAGCTTTACTTTTTCAAAAATAACAGTTACTTCTTGCTTTTCCTGCCTTTTAAGCTGAACACTTTATGTCTGCCGTCAGCATTTTTACTATGTAAAAATGTTCATTTTAAGCACCACCGTGGATTCACAAGAGTTTATTTTTAAAATGCAGTAGTGCTTAGACACCTAGCATCCTTTTGCTATTGATATATATATATTTTGGTTAAATATATTGACTTGTTTAAAAAGCCATGTATAAAAAAAAAAAGATGTAAAAACACTGTGAGGTAGCCTTCTTTAAGGGCCCTGTTATCTCTGAAATACTGGGATTCTAATCAACAAGCCAAGTAATCACTGCTGAAATGATCCAAATTTGGATGACCATGTAACAAAAAGTAATGTGTTTTAATATACAAATAAGCCTAATTTGGATTCTGTTCAACTGTCTCCCATTATAATTATCAGTGTGTACACAAATATAGTAAAACAAAACCAGAGAAACCCTGTACTTATGCACAGAGGGTGAGACCTTTCCTGGGAACGTGGCTCAAGATTGATTCATATTTAAACTGGTTCATTAAACATTCTTTGTAAAATGTAAATTTAGTAGTATTCTGGTTTTTAATCTATTTAGACTTGTTTTCCTGGGACTGTATTTTATCAGATAGGTGATAAAGGAATAAAATAAAACTGGAAGGTGAATTTGATGGCTGTGTCACATTTCTAATTTAGACAGAGTTTTTCAAGTAAAATATGGGGTCACCATTTCAAATTGTCTTTGGAGGTAGAGATAATGCAGTTTTTAAACATTAGTGAAAATATAATGATTGGATTGTGAATTTGTCTTTTTAGCCATATCCATTCTAATAACTACTCATCTCCAAGTATGCTATTTTTATATGTTCAGATTCTGTAGCAGCTTGCCGTGTAGTCATCAAAGGGGTTACATAAAACTGTGCCTAGATCTTGGGAGTTATTCACAGTTTTTACAAAAACTGACTGGATTGATTTTCAGATATAAAAAAATCAGTTATGCAGGAAAAACCTTGAAAAGCACTTTGTACCTTGCTTATGGCACTTACCTTGTTCTATCTTGAGTCATAATTGTCTTCTTTCCTTTCCCAGACTACAGCTCTTTGGATGGAGGAGAAATCACATTTTGTTTTTGATTATCTCATTGGGCTAAGGTAGTCATTTGTTATTAGTTGCTCAGTCAGTGTTTGTTGAATAAATACATTGAAAGGTGAAAATGGGTATCGATCCCTTTGTATAACCAAAATTAAACATTGTCTGAATTCTTAATAGGTCCTTAGAATCTGAATGGACCTATAGTTCCGCTTTCCCTTCTCATTTCCTAGTAGAGAAATTCTGTTTCAGGATCTCTCATAGGTAACCATTCAGCCACTTGGATATCTTCAGTAGCAGGAAACTAATGGTTTACTTCATTGCTAAAGTTTTAGTTGTGATAAAAATTGTTTTTGTATATGGCTTTTTTTGTATTTGTATGTGGCTCAAAGTATGCCTCCTTAAAATTTTGGCCAAATGGTTTGATATGTGTGTGGAACAAACACTTTTTTAAATGATAACCTTCAAATGTTTGAAGGTAATTTGGATATTTTAAATTAGTCTGTACTTCTTTGAGCTACACATTTCTGATTCCTGTACCAGGCCCTCATCATCAGGATTTCTAGACCCTTTTCACTCCAGCTGTTCTCTTTTTAGTATGCTGTAGTCAGTGCCTTAAAACATGGCATCCAGAATTGTGTTTTTTGAGTAAGTACTTGTTGAGGGCCTGTTATGTGCTAGGTTTTGTCCCAGGTGCTGGGGATAGCACAGTGACCAAGAGTGACATTCTGGGAAGGAAAACAGACAATAAATGAACACATGAATAAACAAAATGTGAATTTTATAGGCCATAATGAATTCTGTGGAGAAAAGAAATGGACAGAGGATAATGGAGCAGAGTGGTTGTTAGTGGGCTGGTCATCTGAAGAATCAGAAGCATCTGGTTGGGAGAAGAGCCTGGAGAGACGTGTTCCAGGCAGAAGAATAGGAAATCAAAGACACGGAGTTGGGGGAAAAACTTTGGTGTATCCAGAAAAATAGTGGAAGGCCATTGTGGCTGAGAAGTAAAGTCGCTGAGGGCAGAATAGCAGGAGATGAAATTGGGAAGGAAGGCAGGGACCAGACCAGGCAGGATCATTCAGACTTCAGAAAGGAGTTTGTATTTTTTTTCTAAATGTAATGGGAATGTAATTTTGTCTGTCTCCTCCTACAAAGAAATCTTGATTGATTAGAATTGAAATTATTTTAAAGAATAATTAAACTTTAAAGTTTAAATAACTTATGTATGCTGCTAAAATCTGTAAATTTTAGCTCAATAGTGAATTTTCTTGGGGAGGCAACATCATAGAGGAAAGACAATAGACTTCGGAGGCAGACCTGGTTTTCTGCCCCAGATCTGTCACTTTCTAGCTGTCTGACTTTGAGCAAATGTTAGTTAGTCTGACCCTACCTATATAATGAGACTGATACCTGTCAGGTAAGGTGTTTGTAAAGTGTAAGCATTCAGCAAGTTCTGCTTTTCTAATGCATCTCTTCTTTAGATGCTTCTGGTTTTTAGAGTCCCTAGCTTCTTTTTCAAGATTAAAGAATCTGATTTTCTTCTGTTCGCTTTTATTTTCTGGCCATAGGATAATCTGCTCTCTGAATCTTAAGGACGTTTTAAGGAATTTTAAAATCAAGTTTAATCTTGTCTAATAGTCCACATCTTTACTAATACATATTCCAAATAACTCAGTTCCTTGGCCTCAGTGCTTCCTTTGTGCATTATCACATATTGCTTCCTCATTGCGTGTGCATAGCAGTTCCCCACTGGCTTCTCGGTGGGTAAAAAGTAATGCTGTTTACTAGAGAAAATTTGGAAACTACAGAGAAGTAACAAGAGTATTTAAAATTACACATCATTCTAGTACCACTGTTAATATTCTGGCCTGTTCTTTCTACTATGTATGTTTTACTCATGGATGTGAATCTATTGTTCATGACATATTTATGTTTTGAGAGGTGAAAATACCTGTAAACTTGGACAGATTTTCTGTGCTTTAGAGAAAGTTCTTGGACAGTTTAGGGTTTGAGATCAGTGCAGTCAGATTTTTGTTTCATTTGTGATAAGGCGTGGTGTGATGCATGGAAATCTCATTCTCACAGCACTTCAGAAGTGCTTCGTAATTTTTGGTGATCCTGACTTGCTTTTGAGACTTGCTTAAGGTAAAATATTTCTAGCGCCTAAAAGTATTTGTGTCATTTGAGTCCTGGTCTTGTTGTTTATTATTTCTAACATATGCTTTTGGAAATTTTAATAAATATAGCTTATACTTTTTTGTATTCTTTAAACAGAGTTTTCTTTCTTTGATCCTAATGATACATCATGCCAGGAAATTCTCTTTGATCCCAAAACTTCTGTATCAGAATTATTTGCCATTTTAAGACAGTGGGTTCCTCAGGTCCAGCAAAACATTGATGTTATTGGAAATGAGGTAAGGAGTTTTTATATCATAAATCTTATGTTATTAGGATTGTTAATTGTGAAATATCTCCCCCCCGTCATTGGAATGAATAGGTGATGATAAAAGGGAAACCTTTTAAAGATGCTGATGCTTGTTCTTTGTATCTCTGGATTTTTCACCAAAAGTGAATTAGTGCTGTATAGTCTTTTCATCGGGGGCTTCCCAGGGTGGCTCAGTGGATAAAGAATCCACCTGCAATGCAGGAGACATGGGTTCAGTCCTTGTGTTGGGAAGATCCTTTGGAGGAGGGCATTGCAACGCACTCCAGTATTGTTGCCTGGAGAATCTCATGGACAGAGGAGGCTGGCGGGCTACAGTCCATGGGGTTGCAAAAGAGTGGGACACAACTGAAGTGACTGAGCTCGCACACAGCACAGTCTTTCCATCATTCCCCTGTGCTCCTCACTTTCTTCCATCTGGAGTCCTGACATTTTGACTCCTGATGGGAGCAGGCATTTTTCATATTTTCATACAAATTAATTTATAAATTTAAAAAATGCTTTCATGAGGGAATTTGATTACTATCATGTTTTTCTATACTTTTGGGTGGCTTGGTAAAAATGTAGACTTCAATATAATTTAAAAACTCTGAATTTTTTGCAAGACGAGTAAGAGAATAATGCTGGGTTCCTTGACCAGCTTACTGTCATGTGTTAAGGAAGTGGGGCTTATGCTGTTTCAAATACTGTTACTTCCATTAGAAGGGAAATTTGCTTGTCCTTTGAGAGGTTAAGGAACCTATTTTGAGTGACAAATTACTTAAGAATACTCTTCAAGAGTTTCCTTTGGTCTGATGACAAGTTCCATTTTCATTATTGTTATTGGGTACAGACTTAAAATTCATCCATAAGAGAAGTCAGTTCTGTACTCATTTTGTGCGTGCATGCTCAGTTGCTAAGTCATGTCTGACTCTGCAGCTGCATGGACTGTAGCCCACCAAGCTCCTCTGCCCATGGGATTCTCCAGACAAGAATACTGGAATGGGTTGCCATTTCCTCCTCCAGGATTCATTGAGAACTAATTCAGTAAGACTGACTACCCTGGTTCCTCAGTATTGGTTTGAAATCAGTAGACTCTTATGTTGTAATCATATCTTCCTTGGTTTCCTCAGATTCTTAAGAGAGGTTGCAATGTGAATGACAGAGATGGATTGACAGATATGACTCTTTTGCATTATACATGCAAATCTGGAGCTCACGGTATTGGTGAGTATGTGGCGAGTGTGTTAACGGCTTGAGACATCTATGTTTGTGCTTGTATATGTCAGCCAGAGTCCCTGCAAGGGCACCTAGGTGATGATGATAATATTCCCTGAATAGGTGAGGATTCACTTAGTCCACCCCACACCTTGTTTCTGTTCCTCCCTTTTCTTGAGGGAGTCTGTATAGTCTCCTGGTACCTCCCAACTTTTCCGGAACAGGCTTCATGCCTGCCTGCTTGCTAGGTGAGAGTAACTAGCAACACCTAGAACCTTCCTGAGGGTTTACAGCAAGGTTTAACAGTCCATGCTTTTTTCCAGGCATCCCGCTCTCTACAGACCCTGGTCTTTATGTCTGTCTAAGGTCTGTTCCAACATACATATGTGCATAGTTTCCAAAACTGGTATTCTCCTGTGCTAGACCACTGCCTTTTATTGATAACTTGTGAATGCCTCTCCCTGTTTCAGTAGTCTGAGATAGTGCTTCTTAAACTCGATGATGCAGGACTCTTCTGCTTTTTCTTTCTGCAGTCCATCATGGATTGATAGTTTTGTAAAATAAAAATGAATATTCAGAAAAATGAAATTAAAGACATATAAAATACAAGCCCAAGTATTTTTCAAAAGCATAAGATTGCATTTCAGTTAATATATTCAGAGGAAATGATTACACAGGGAAAAAGAGAAACATTATCAAAAGTACAGATTACATTTGGGACTGGCAGTGGTCCACAGTGGTCCACTCTGAGCAGCAGGGGTCTGGCACACTGGTTTTAATGGCTCTGTAGTATTCCATTATATGGATGTCTCATAATTTATTTAACCAGTGTCTTATTATTGTACTTTTAGGTTGTTTAACAATTTTATTCATAATAAAAAGTGCTGTGATGAACATCTTTACAGCTATGTGTTTATCAATATCCTTGAGTATGATTATTTTGTTAGAATAAATTCCTTGTAAAAATGACAGTTTTTGAGTTGTAAGTGTATATTCAGTGTGCTGTTTGCCTTGGCTTTTTAGATGAGGTAGTAGATGGTATCCATTGGAACTTAACATTTGTATTGAAGGAAAGTAATTTAGAAAACCTTCTCTAGGTGATGTTGATACAGCGGTAAAATTTGCAACTCAGCTTATTGATCTGGGAGCAGATGTTAGTTTGCGGAGTCGATGGACAAACATGAATGCCTTGCATTATGCTGCTTATTTTGATGTTCCTGAGCTTATAAGAGTGATTTTGAAGACATCTAAACCAAAAGGCAAGTACTACAAGATCACCACTGGATGTTATTAATTGAACACATTATTGATGGCAGACAAATTATAACTCAGAGTTATTTTTACTTGTGATCCATCTTGTTCCATATGACTTCCGATCCCATTTTATTTTTCAGAAGTAGTTTGAATTTTTTAAATTGAAGATTAGTTACTATCTTTTCACAAAAGATTTAGTACAGAGACATAAAAATAAAGGGTTATCTCATTTTTTTTATATCTCTGCACATTCCCCAGTAGAACATGGATTTTATAAAGTGTAGTTGAATCTATGTATAGTTCTTTTGTATTATTTGGGTAGCTAGAAATTTAGAGCAATAAAACCTTCAGAGCTGAGCACTGAAATCATGAAGAATATTTATTTTAGGTGGTATTCAGTTCTGAAATTCTGTGATTCCCTTAAAGGATAGATTTTTCATTTCTTTTCTTCTTGATGGTGCTTGGTGTCCCAAAATTGAGCATCAGAATGTCTAAATCACAGTCCTGGTTCCTTTCAGTGGGCAGTTTTCTTTAGAGAAAAAATGACAACGAGTGCAGTAGTATTCCTTTATGTTGAAGGTTGTATGCAGCGTTTCCTCCATTTGTAGAAGA